>PNEQ01135492.1:0-49763 GCA_003012365.1 Medauroidea extradentata
GGAGCAGATGGAATGACAGAGCAGAAGGAAGGAGAGCCAGAGCAGGGGGATTGGAATGGGGAGCCATGGAATGACAGAGTAGAAAATTCTAGAAAATTAAGTGACGTCATCAAAGGCAGGTGATGCAATCCAAGATGGCGACCGGAAGTGATGCAATCCAAGATGGCGACTGCAAAAGGTCAAGGTCATCCAAGATGGCAGTGGTGACATCATCCAAGATGGCCGCTGTGTGTCCCCTGGTCCCCACCCCTAACCCCCTGCCCCCGGAGCCCCTTTTTCCATTTACTCAGTAACATGGTCGTAACTTGTCGGGCCTCTCTGTCTGAACAACGGACTTGAGTACTCAGGGGTCTTCTCGACACGAGTCGAGTATAAGTAAGTTCAGTGCAGCAAATAACTAAGTCCAAAGAAATGACGTAAATAACTCCATGTCCCGCGTTCCGGGCAGACCCATGGGAAAATATGCCGCTGCTGAACTCCGGCTCTCAGCAGCCCATCGTTCCTTCAGCACAGAAGAATCACAGCCCCACGGACCGGGCAATGACTCCAGGAAGACCCACAAGAACAAGTATGAAGGGCGACATTCCCCAAACCATACTTCGTCGAAGGAGGGAAGATATCCGCCACCGAACACAGCCACGCCAAGACAGCGCGCCGTCGACAGCGCTCCTCGCTTCAGTCCATAACAACACCGACAACCACACTGCTTCGCGGCAGCGATACCAGCACATTCTGTGAGGGTAGAAAACAAAGAAAACAAACAACCAGAACCACGGTATCAACCAAACGAAAAGAGCACTAAACAATATAATTAAACGAATAATCAACTGCGGCATAGATGTAGAGTTGGGAAGAAGAACAGTAACGGGCAACCGCACCATTACAACATGTTCAGAAATGTGGAACATTGATTTTCTGAAAACAGGCACATTTCATGTAGTCATTGTAAGCAAGTATGTAGGCCAGCATAGACCAAAGATATGTGTACCGCAAAGGACAATCGTTTGGCTGCACTGCTTAGACCATTTGAACGTTGTTAGCATAAATATGTAACCACTTATGTAAGACTTTATGAACTGTTAACTTTGCTTCCTGCAATTCTCATGAGGCACAACGAGGCACTGCCTGTCTCTTTGAAGTTTTTGAACAACCTCATTATCTTTGTATTTGCCTGTGGTTCCCTCCCATACCGACGTCGATAACGCAGCAGTACCATTGTAACAGATGTGGATTCTGCATACCAGATGGCACGATGAACCTTCTCCTCGAGTTTCGTAATTTTGATGTAATTCAACAGCAAAGCAAAGGACGGAAAAAAAACTCATAGTTGCAAAAAATTTAAAAACAAACTGTGATTTTCTGTCCCTTGTAGTTTCCAAGTTATGATTTTTTTAACGAAGCAGGACTCTTCAAAGATCCTATATTACTACTTAAGATTTAGAACCCACTGACATCCATTTTTAATGTTAGGAACCCCACCCAAATACCTATAGACAATTACACTTAATATAAATCTTTATGAACATCGTTACATATAATTTTTGCACCTGCTCGCGAGGCCTTATTATGTATTTTTCAACTTTTGTGGTGGCCCTATTTCTGTTGTATTTGCTTCAATTGTCATGCTCTATAAATAAGTTTGACAAATGGAGTAGCACATATGAAAACATCATCAGTAAAGCTACAAAGTTGAATGTCTTAATGCATCTACTTAAAGCCTTAAGATGTGACGTCGTGTATTTTTGTAACCTCTCTTTAAATATCAGTTATGACACTCAACATGCATTCTCGTAGAGACTGCACTACTGAATCATGGGACAACCATCTGGTGCCACTAGACATTTTAAATTTAATTTGAGAACTGTTCACAATAATTTATATTCGAGCCAAATCCGCCATCCTGACAGAAGAATTTCGAAAAAATAAAAACGTCGGCTTTAAAATGTAATTAATCTTGATCAAGTAGGGCACTTGAGAAGATGTTTGGACACTTGCTAGGGCCAGTTTGTGGTTTACACAGTGACAACTGACCACGATGCCATCTGCTGCATTGTTGAGAAGTTTAGCAACTTTTTTTTTAATCATTACAGATGCTCCAATAAATAGATTCTAGGCCAACCAGGTTACAAGTTTTCGAATCTAGATTGTCAGTGGTTTCAATTATTTTTTCTTAGTGTTAATGTCTCAGCTTTGCCATCTACAGTACTGCGGACGTATACAAAACTACTAAAAGAAACTTCTTTTCTGAGCTGGCTAATATATTTTATGTACTCAATTATCTGCTTTAGAACCGAAATGTCAGTGGTTTTATCACTCATAACACTAAAATAATCTGCAGAATGGATACCTTGCTAAATTTAAGACAAAACTGCTGACGCTAAAACATCGATTAATTTTTGCAATTATTCTTTCTAATGTGTACAAGCAATTTTTCCCATGTTTAGATGGTGTAAATATAAACTCATAGCCTTGCAATGTTCAAGCAATTTCTCTTGTTAAGTATGTGGTGACTCATTTTTTTTCAACCATTATTGATTTTAAGGCTTCCAGAAAAGCATTTCTTTGTGAGTTATAAACTGTGTAAACTATTTTTTTTTAAATAAAAAGAACCCAATTTTCTTAATACACTCTTTTCAGATTTAGCAGAGCAAGAATCATAATGAACTTACTACGTTCATAGTCAACCAAGATTTATTTTCGAATACTTGTGCAGGGACCCTTGCCGATAATACATAGGCTGCCTTCCATATTTCATACAAGTGAAGCACATCATTCAATCTTCTTGCACCATCAACCAAACAAATTGTTGAAACTTGTCATTGTTAGTGCCCGACGCACGATGTTTAGTGACATGTCTTACACTAGAAAATGACTGTGTAGCATTGCGATGAGATGGAACAACCTCGGCGATATAGTTTCTAAAATCTATGCATTTGGTGGTTTGGTTTCAGAGTCATTATTAACACAATTATTCTCATTTGACACTGTTTGTGAACAAGATAACTGAGATAGACTTGCAGCAGAAACATCGAAAATGACTCGGTTTGATTAGCGACAGAGTTCATGTTTTCAGTATTTTTAGAATATCTCGATAAGGTTTTCAGTTTTTTGTTCATTTTAATATATTTTTTAATAAATCACAAATGTCTTCACTGTTATAAAATCAAGGAATTGTTTTTATTACCATTATAAAGAAAACTATTGACGTAAATAACAATTTCTAAGTATTTATGTATCGTAAATTGGTACTACTAAAACTTGGTTGTGCGTAAACCTGACACGTGTGCACGGCACAGAGCGGCACGGCAGTCCGGGTGCGATATTTGGCAACGTTGCGACTGGTGTTTGGTATGGAGTGAACCATCGGGTGGGCGCGCGCTCACACACACACACACACACACACATTCACTCACTCGGCCACGTCGTGTATTGTGTATCGGCGCATTGATAAAATAATAATATAAATACGAAATCATGTGTAATATTTTCTTTTAGCTAGATTTTTTTACTCGGCAAGGTATACGTGTGCGTACAATATAAACGTTACAAGAAATTAAAAAAGTTGTTTTATAAACAGAAATGAGGGAATTATTGACTATGTGAGCACAAACACTAGTTAATGTCGGCAGAGTAGTTGTGTTTGTGTGTAGCCTATTGAATAGCAGGCGACTGGCCGCATCACGCCAGGACAAGGCTACTGCTTGTTCGCCCTCTGGGGATGCACGTGGTCCAGGAGAGGTCATCAGTCCTACGACAGGAGGTGGGTGGACTCCCGTCTAGGCAACACTAGTACTATGCTCTCAATGAATAGCGTGCACTAAAGATCGGTGGATGCAGCGACCATCTGCAGTATGACGCGTCCTGAATGGCGGATAAGTGATCCCAGCTTGCTAATGTGGCTGGGATGACCACTACCTGCCCGCAGACTAACTGACGGTAGTCGTTGAAGTGTCATCCTGGGTCGCTGTAGTAGAAAGAGTGGGTGGACCTGAAGTCTGCGAGGGATGTTACTGGACATAGGTTCCAGTCATGCTGTGGCAACAACTACGAACTGCTACTACAGTTTTTCTCACACCGCTACAACACCGTCAAGGCGGCCAGTTATCTGTGAAAGGTTCTGTCTGCTCAACGAAGTATGAGATACCTGCTCGACTGAATCAACGAACTCCGGTGACAGTTGCTACGGCACTGTTACAAGACAACATACGCCTTCTCTAGGCCGGTTCACAAGTACACCAAACACAACGAGAACATCGGCCCTTTCACCTTCTTGGAAGGATGTCCACAATATTTGTATTGCCTACAGCAGGTTTCCTCCAGTGTTGACGTTGGTTTGCTGCTGATACTCACAATGTAACTTCAAAATGCTGTAAGGTACCAAATTCACCGACTCTTAACAGTCTCTTCATAGCACTTGCACCGCGGACCACGGGGTCTCTCTCCTACTCTTAACAGAGCGAGCCGGGAATGCACGGTCACCTATTTTACATTATTACGAATAGTGTATAGCCTAGTCGGCTGGAACGCACTATTTCCTCCCCCTAGAACAACCCCCCCCCCCCCAATTTATCCGGGTGGTGCCACCAAGCCAGCTGGCAAGGTCAGGGATCACCTTGTGCTGCGAGGAGGGGCAGTGCAATAATAAATAAGAAAAGTGAGCCACTACTGGGAGAATGTAAGTGCCGTCGCATTGTGTTCAGAGATGAAGTACATTACCTCGGTATGTAAACTACGAGTGAAGATAACCAGGTAGGACTCACACTGCAAGTGTAGTGGAGCAGGGAGCCACTGGACACTACATCATAACATAGAATATGCACCATGTTTGTGTTTATGATTTTCCCTACCCTGACAAAAATTTGGACTGAGATACAAAACGTTTTTCATACTTCCTGTTTCAGAATTTGGTTGTGTGTGTAGGACTTTTCATATTGAAGTTATAACTAATCCACAATGCCTACACAAAGTGATAAAAATATGTTAAACATTTAAGACACAATTGACAATGCCTAATAAATGTTAGCTGTAGTTAAGTTTTTTTTTAATTCCTACTTATTTCAGGGTATACAAGCAATGCGAGTATTGGATTATATGTTTAGTCACGGCATGCTAAGAACTAATTTTAAATCGCAAATTAGCTGATTGTGTACTTAAATTTTTCCAATTTCCTTGTTACATTTTCGTAAGATACATATTTTTCCCTAGTTCATAAAATACTGCGGACTGTACAATCTGGCCGACCTTGGGGTGGGTCTCGTGGCAAGAAGAGGCTTCTAGCTTGGTGCTCCTCATAGCTACTTCAACCACGCTTGAACCTGGTAGCCAGGTTTCGAAGACGTCAACGTATACACGCTGCTAATATTTACCTGGGCTCGCCTTATATAGTTTTAGACATTAACAGTTAGTGTGGTTGTGTCGATACATGAACTGGAATAGCGGCGAGTATAGTGTTTGTTTTGTGTGACGAGGTACATGTTCGCACAAGATGTTCGCACCTTTTTGAGTGCTAGTGGAACATATCATAGTGCTGATGTGCGATATGAGTTGTAGATTATAAGACAACTAAGAGAAGACCTCGTCATTAAACATTCTTTAATTTCGTGGTATAGATTCAAAAATGAAGCGTCTGTGTACCAACTGGCCAAGTAAAATTTACAGCGAAGTCGAGTGTCATAGTAATTTTGAAGAAAGAGAAACGACATCATATATTATTTTAGGATTGAAATCTTTTATGTATGCAAATATTTCAGACTTTTAAGGGTGGTAAAGTTTATTCTTCAAAATTTTCTTCCGGTTTATTATAAATAATCATTTTTGAGTTTATAATATTCATATAACGAAATACAACTACACTGGAATACACGCAGTAAGTTTATCTCTTAGGAGGCGAGCCACTCACTTCTGTGTTGTATGTAATAACAAGCGAGGGTAGATGACCATGGTGCCTGCGAATAGGGATATTATTACTAAGCTTCGTAATTCCTCCAGTACAAGTATTGTATCAGGTTAATAGACTGAAGATGTTTATCTCATAGAATGCTCATTTACCCTTGTTATATATAAATGTTTATGAGGTCCTAGGGAAGTATGTTCTGTCGCTCCTTACTTACAGATGTTATTGTGCTAGATTGAACATAAGAGAGGAGTGGCCTGTACTGGTGTTTATATTCCAGTATGTCACGAGGTTAGCGACTGTTATATCGACGACATAGAGTAGTGTGAAGGAATGTCTGCGTGCAGAGGTACGTGATGTCACTTGGTGGAGCCGCGTAGCTCGGGCTTGTCTCCAAGCGGCACGACCCCACCCTACTGCACGCATTCCTCACTGTGCGTGCCCACAACTCCGCTAACCGCCCACAAGACTACCTTCTAAGACAAACTGTCTCCTTCCAGTCTTGCGTAACCTCGCAGCAAATATTCATACAAACACACTTCTACACGCAACGACAAACTTGTAGCCACTTATGTTTACAAGATTACACAATTTCACACTATGAATGTCGTTATTACTTTAAAATAGTAATTGTATTCATAGTTACGTTAAAGTACGGTTGCTTTCCCCAATTTGGGCGTAGTAATTTTTCACCACGCATATTTGTTTCCAGTAAAGGTTAGCAGCCTCTAACATTGTTGAAATCTTCACCAGACACTGCTTAAATAAGGCCCAGTAGGTGGGCTTTAATTTTCTTCGACAGCGAGCTCATTATAAATGGCGATACATAAATTTACACAGTGACAGGACATTAACGATGAATCGGCTATGGCATTTGTTAAGGGATAAAAACATTGAAGTGTAGCAACATAACGCTGTGTATAGGGAGAATAGTGGTCTGTCTTCTTCAAGCCTTCCAGCCGTCGCCAGCTCGCCAGGATGGTCCTGGGTCGAGACACACGACGTGTCCCCTCCGTCGATAGCCGAACACATTCATCGTCATTTGATGGTAAGGTCTAAGGTGTCCAGAGGGTAGTAATTACGTAGTACAACCGTGTATTAATCTGTAATGTAAACTGTGTCGAGTATTTAGGTAACGTATTTCATAAAAATCAGTAACCATCACATGAAGCATTTTCCACTAGCTAGTTTCTGTACAAGTGCCTACTTCTGAACACAGCCACCCAACCACTTTAACTCACGTGTAAAACATTTAAATATTTGTTTTATAACAGCATAGGCGTGGGGAAACCATGTATTCGTGCTGTCACTGAGTTGTCTCCGAATTTCACAGATGTTAAACGATTTTGTTGTTGTTGCTTATTATTTTAGACTTATTTAGACATCAGTATTGATTTTTTACTTCCGTTACATTCCAAAGATAAACCTGAATTATAGAATGATTGTACAAAATGCAACATCGTACTATAGAACATCGCATTTTTAAGATGTCAAAGAATGTTGCAAGAAGTAATAAAATGCTTAGTCTACAAGTAAATCAATGATAAAATGAGGCATTGTTTGTATATTATTAAAATACATTAACCAAGTAAATAAAACCTCGTCTTGGAAAGATATTCACGATAAAAGTTGCAGTTTGGGGTTAGTGGCACCTTGGCACCCGGAAATCATTGGACGTATACTCGTGATATATTCTGGCAGAACTTGAAGAAAGCTAGAATGGTAAGTTTGCAACTGGATTAGTACTTTTACATAATACGTAACCTGATAAACGTAAGACAAATAAATAACTAATTGTGCCTTAAACTAAGTTACCATTTCCGACAGTACACAAAATGGGCCTTTAAGTAAGAAAATTAATTGCATTTGTAGTTTCAAAATGTAGTTTTCCTGTTAATCCTATAACAAAATGAGAATATCCTTGTTCCATTGCATGTCGGAGATCGCGACACAAATCTGCGGAGTATTCTTTCCCATTGATAATGTGAGATAAAACTCCTGATCAAGCAAGTGCATGCAGCCCTATGCATGAATCTCTGAATCGCCTATGTAGGGCCTGTAGTCGCAGTACGTCGACCATTAGAACAACATTTGTAATTTACAGCGAAGTGTTATGATTTAATGGTGTTTCTCGACGAAATATGAAACACGTACCTATAACAACATCCGAACAGATTATCACAATTTGGAATCTAACATCGTCCAAGCCATGCGTTTGCTAATGTGAGTCCTACAATAAAAAATAATACGTTCCTGATAAAGACGCATTCCTCCCATGCATGGTTGGGAATGCCACCCTTGTAGCTGGAGCAACAACTGTTTTTTTTTTTTGCGAATAGTATTTTAAACCGTATTTAAACTACAACAACGACCTGCAGAAAAATGTGCAGTTGAATGAATAGTAACCAACACTAGTAGTAAAAGTCAAATGAAGCAGAAGAATGTGATCCATCTTTGCAATTACAAGATTACAAGCTCTTCCCTGATGCCATTGCTTGACTGGATTTGTACTCGCTGACTACGTTAATATGAACGAAATAAGTCGTCTTGTGTTACCGCCCAAAACTTCATCGTTTTTGAGAAGTCTGTGAATCCAGTACATTTTGGAAGAACAAAGTGAAGGCCCCGGATAGGTCAGCAACACTCACCACAGCAGATGTAACCGGGTGTAACACGGAAGGCGCACAGTTAAGATAAGGATCCACAGAACACACGATCATGTTCATGGATTCGTTATTCAAGGTCATGACACCGCCACATACGTGTTTGCATCTGCTTTTGAACGTAACTGTTTTCTAAGGTGTTATATAATAACAGTAATAAGTAATGTCTGAGAGTGACGTTCGGTCCTTAGTTCGTTTCCCTTTTGCTAAGTCCAGTGCAAGTTACAGTGCTCAGCGCTGCCAGAGTCCAGGATTGCAAGAAAAGAAAACTATTTACAAATCATTTGCTGTTCGAGACTATTGGAAATCGAGCAGATAGACTCAGGCAGCCCTGAGGTCCGTGCCGTCGCCTGTGGCGTGGCCATGCGGCAGGACCGTCACACGTGCACAGTTAATTAGAGTGTGATGCGGAGGGCGCTAAAGGCTAAAGGGGGAACGCAGTATATATGGGGCTGACGCCATGTTCCGAGGCCATTTTGACTGACGATGTCTCGTGAGAGTGGCCGCGGGCCACCTATTTAGCCATTTTAAGGGATAATTCATACGAGAACGGCCACAAGCCATGTTTATAGAGACTAGTGCTGTTCGTCAGAGAGAAGCGACGGGCGACATCGGGCGCGCGGGCAGATGTAACGGTTCGTAGAGAAGAGTCCGAGACCTCCTTAGATTTGAAACTTTAACTCTTCATAAGGTTAGGAGACTTGAAGATATGAAGAGCTACAGTCGAGGTATGTTGAGTAAAATTACTAATAATTGGGTGTCTGAGGTAGGACGCGATCACCGTGAGTAGATAAATTAGCGATAACATAACTTTAGAGATGAACGGTTCAAATTTGATTACTCTAGTCAAAGATCGTATAATCCCTTGTAAGATTTTGATATGGATAAGATAAACCCGTATGGTGTATCGCATTGAAGTTGTTCTATTAGTGAAAATATAACCAAATTGTCTTAAATCGAGAGTGTGTACGTATTTCGTGTAACGTGAATAGTCCTGCCTAACCATGTTAATTATCCCTCTAAGTGTTTGACCTAGTAGGTGATTTAAATATATGAATTGGTAATAAGTCGCATCCTAGTAGACTGAGATGTAGAGATCCATAGGTGGTTCAAGTTCACTTAGTAACCAGATTGACATATGAGCTCTTGTGTGTGTATGGTGTGCTCTAGTTGCAGCCTTTAAGGATGGATCTTAACTTGAGTAGTTTCGTTCTTTTGGTCTTCAGATGTAGTTGCCCAGTACTTAAACCCTCTCCCCAGTTAACTATTGTGCCCCGGGTTGATATTCTCCTCGTTCACCCCTCCCCCCTCTCTCTCTCCGAAGAACACCTTGCCACAGGCTCCTTAAGGTGTTGTGGCAAGTTCACGCAGTCTCCATCTTGCGTGTGGGGCCCCATACCCCTCTTCAAAATATAGTATGAGTGGTGGCAGCATACCACACTACCTAAACTTAACATCTGGGTAGTGTTCCCCTATTTCACCCTAAAACCTACCATATCACTGACATGGCGAGTCCTGGCTGTCGGTGCCCTCTTAAGTATAGAGGCTCGGCAGCTTTAGGGTCGTGGGGTCGTGACAGATGGTGTTTCACCGGTGGGGTATCCTCCGGCAAGCCTGAATAATGTTTTATCGTTGTTGTGTGAATTAAATTAAATTAAGTTTGGACCATATTCTGTCAGGCAAGTCCCTTAGGACCTTGTCGCACGTGGCTCCAGAGTTGTTTTATGGATAAGTATATTGATATCATATCACGTATCACAAGGGGAGAAATTAGCTGAAAGTGCACAGAAATAGTCAACAATGAGTTTAACGGGAGAAGGAAAAGCCGAATCAGAGAGAGAGGAAGACCTTAAATTTACCCTAGACGATAATAGTTCCATAGGTGCAATGACCGATTCGAGAGAAATTGTGAGGGCACTCGTCCGCCCGCAAATGGATGAATGGATGAACTTCGTTGAGAATTTCGAGAACAAACCGGGTCAGAGTATTGAGTCATCTATAGAGTCAGTTGAGAATGTCGCCGCCATGTTAGGTTGGGGCAATATTGAAAAACTTATGTGTAGCAAACTTAAACTTAAAAGCCAGGCGCAAAATGTGCTGCGGGCGAACCCCCAGTTGAAGGACACGTGGAACTGGGACGAGTTTGTTACGTTTTTGCTACAAAAATTTAAACCTCACAAAAGCAGAGTTAGTAGCTTTGACAAATTTTTCACATGTAGTCAAAAACCTAATGAAAGTGTCTGGGAATACGCGACCCATCTCAGGCTAGCAGGTCATGGTACAGTAGCTGAAGGCCCTCCTAGAGAGAGCCCAGTCCGACCGAAGGTATCCGAAGAAAATGTAATGGCTGTGTTCCTGAAGAGTTTGAAACCTAATGTGCAGCGTTTTGTGCTGACACGCTCCCCCGTTCGTTTGAAAAGGCCTTACAGTACGCTGAGGAGGAACAGAACGAAGACTGGCACACTGTAAAAGCTAAGACCAAGCCATTAAGGGGCCCGCCTCGTTGCCATAAAATCACACTGCAGCGTGTTTGAAGAAAAAGTTTTACACCGAAACTAATACAAGTGTGTTCACGCCGTTTCTTACGAAAAGAACACACACTTCAGACGACTGCCCTTAAGTACTTTCAAGACAACACACGTATTAGAAATCCCATTCTAGGGCACGTCAAAATGGGTTAAAACGGGGTTTTCAGGCTGCTATAGCGGAAAATATACTACCAGAATACATGTGAAACCACTTAAGGTTAGTGCATTGGACTTTAGTAAAGTGATTTCGTAAATAAAACAACAGGGCCACCACTTAAAGTCCCATAGGAAATTTGTTTTCTCGCGAAGACTGCGCGCCTTAAGCGTAGAGGCGACGCACCGTTGTGTGGCCCATACGACGTCGTCCTTAGCACCATACCTCACTCACACAAACATATGTGCCACGAGGCGGGTCCCTTAAGAGCGAGAGGTCCGGAGTTCGAAGCGGTGACGGGGCACCACCAGTAGAAAGAAGGAAGGAACTTCGCGAATGTTTTACGTGTGGAAACGCAGGGCACATAGCTGTAGATTGTCACAGGCGACGTTATGAGACAGGTGATAGGCCCAGACGAAACACTGAGCATATGCGCGAGGAAATTATCTGCCAATTATGTGAAAGAAAGGGGCACAAGGCAGGAGATTGCCAAGTTCCCTTGTGTAAGTTCTGTAATAAGTTCAGACACATTGAATCTCGTTGCTTCAGGAGCCAGAATTTAAACAAACGAGGCTGTCGGCAGACCTCCGTGCTAGACAAGCCAGTGATGTAAAACATAAAAGTAAGGTTGTCGCGAAGTAGGCGGAAGTACGCTCTTTTAGTGGGTCACCAGGCTTATGTGTCGATGTATGTATCAATGATGTTAAATGCAGTATTTTATTGGATACCGGAACAACTGTAACTATCTTACGGCCGGCCTCGCTCTCTAGTTTAGCAGTGGTTTCTAAAACATTTTTTGTAGCGTAAATTAGTACATGTATCGAAAATTCCTTTGGCAGTTTTAACACTTATACAGGGTGTTTCTTAAATAAGGGGACGAACTCCGCTTGCGTGTTCCTCACGAAAAACTATGACGAAAACATATTTTGCACTTTTCACCTAAACGCAATGTTAGGGAGTCATGGGCTTCTGAACATCGAATTTTAAAACAGTTTTTTCCCCAAAATATAGGAAACTAATTGACATAAAAATACAATATTTTCAGCATTGCTTAATGCTATTGGGATCTGCAAACCAAAAGAAAATGCTGGTTGAAACCTTCCGCCCTTATGAAAATAGCAGGGGTGCCTACCCTCTAATTGCGTATAACTTTTTTACCGTCCTGATTTTCGAACATCTGAAGATGGTTTATTGAGTAATGTTACCTGTCTAACAAAAAAGGTCCTCTTGTTGCAATAGTCTAGGACTCATAGTTATTTTTCTTCAAATCACAAATGAAGCTACAGCGATAGAGTTTCCGAAACAATGGTATCGTGAGTTAGAAACATGTAGGTAACGTTGAATGTGCACCATCAACAATTCAAGGAACACAACAAAATAAACACATGAACGCACTATTGCCTATGCTGTATGCTGTGTATCTTAGGTGCAAAACACAGAACTAATGAGCATTCTTAAATGACGATATGCAATAAATAGGTGGGTTTGGATGGAAACTCATCACACGAAAATGGACAGGTAGAAACTTCATTGAAACCTTTAAAACGCAAATATCCAAATGTTATGTTTTATTCCACAAAATGAATGTTACAGTACAAGTTTACCAGAAAGCTACCTTGTTTTTTGTACATGACAACTTATTCGAGAAAGGAAAATTAATGTGTTCTTGTTCAAAAAGGTCCGATTCTGTAGATACCAACAAGTATCATTTACTAGTAAAGGGAATTAATTGTAGGGTAAAACTTCAGGAATTAATTTTTGTTTGTCAAGGTTGGCACAATTCCCGATCCGCAAAGAATAACCTAACAAAATTATGCACTTCTTTGTTTTCTAATGTACGAATGAGGTGTCGTAATTTTGTATAATACGTAATTTTCATATGGTTTGTGTAATTGACAAAGGCGTACAGACTGTGTGATGTGAAACACTAAATGATACCTAATTTTGGAAAATTATGGGTTGCAAAACCTATGTTGCTAAATGTACTGGTAGTCCATAAGCATTGATGTATGTGGCAATCGATAAGAAGCACATAAAAATTACCGTACAAGACTTCTTGCCCTCAGGGGGGGGGGGGGTAGCTCGAGAAGGTTAGCATCTAATGTAAGGTATTACATCAGTAAGGTTACATGTTTATTCCTTGGCATGTCTGTGACACACGGCACAGTCATCAATGCTTGATACAATGCTGCTAAGTGATGTAGGCAAACATTACATGAAACGTTCAAAATGACCACCCCGCGAATCTGCACATACACAAACACGTCTCATCATGAATCTGCGAACACGTCCAAAATGCCTGGTTGACCACGAACCGTTTCGCATGCTTCAAAATTTGAAAACAAAAAAGTGCCTAACTTTGTTAGGTATTTCTTTGTGGATCGGGAATTGTGCCATAACATGACAAACAAAAATTAATGCCTGAAGTTTTACCCTACAATTAATACCCTTTTCTAGTATATGATACTTGTTGGTATCTACAGAATCAGAACTTTTTGAACAAGAACACATTAATTTTCCTTTATCGAATAAGGTGTCATGTACAAAAAAACAAGGTAGCTTTCTGGTAAACTTGTACTGTAACATTCATTTTGTGGAATAAAACATAACATTTGGATATTTGCGTTTTAAAGGTTTCAATGAAGTTTCTACCTGTCCATTTTCGTGTGATGAGTTTCCATCCAAACCCACCTATTTATTGCATATCGTCATTTAAGAATGCTCATAAGTTCTGTGTTTTGCACCTAAGATACACAGCATACAGCATAGGCAATAGTGCGTTCATGTGTTTATTTTGTTGTGTTCCTTGAATTGTTGGTGGTGCACATTAAACGTTACCTATATGTTTCTAACTCTCGATACCATTGTTTCTGGTACTCTATCGCTGTAGCTTCATTTGTAATTTGAAGAAAAAAAACTATGAGTCCTAGACGATTGCAACAAGAGGACCTTTTTTGTTAGACAGGTAACATTACTCAATAAACCATCTTCAGATGTTCGAAAATCCGGACGGTAAAAAACTTATATGCAATTAGAGGGTAGCCACCCCTGCTATGCTCATAAGGGCGGAAGGTATCAACCAACATTCGCTGTTGGTTTGCAGATCCCAATAGCATTAAGCAGTGCTGAAAATATTGGATTTTTATGTCAATTAGTTTCCGATATTTTGGGAAAATACTGTTTTAAAATTCGAAGTTCAAAGGCCCATTACTCCCTTAACATTGCGTTTAGGTGAAAAGTGCAAAATATGTTTTCGTCATAGTTTTTCGTGAGGAACACGCAAGCGGAGTTTGTCCCCTTATTTAAGAAACATCCTTTACAACAACGTTTATATATTAATTGTTCTGTTGCAATACATCAAACTGATTTTTAGATTTTTGCCTCTGAAATAGTACACATTGTGTTGTGAAAATAAGCCAAAATGAAGCAAAATAATTTTTTTGCACGCAAACGGTACATTATTTAAAAAAAACGCTCTAGCAAAATTGTGTATCGTATGACTGTACACTGTCTCCAATTTTTTAAAGCATTTGGCTATACAATATGTTAGTTATTTGCAATTGTTTGAAATAAACGAGAGATCATGGACTTAAAGAGTAATTGTTTTGAAGGAGGAACCCGTTTCCAGTGTCTTAGAGAAGGCGTCGACTTACTCACTAGTACGGGGAGTAAATTAGATTTATTAGGCACTTAAGTTGTCAAAAATGTAATTGAGGAAAATGTTTACCTTCATGAGTGCGTTATTTGTACGGATCATGTCATTTAATGCAGACGGGCTGTTAGGGCTAGACTTTTTGGCCAAGTTTGATTGTACTGTTTGAGTTGTCAGTAAAACGTTACAGTTGGGCGGTGACGCTGTTTGGTTAAGAGAAAGTACGGTGACGGGCTGTCCGGGAGGTATTTGGATAACAGATACTTCCCGCTGTAGAGAACACAGCACCGGTCGCACATGTGTTCAAATAACGAGCTATGATAATGCGGAAGGCTCGGCGACAGGAAGGGATTACCGGAATGAGGGAGGAAACACTTGTCGAACATTTGGTGAAGTGAAGGCGAGGGTAAGAGGATTACCGCTCCCACTTGTGACGAGTGCCGGAAATGTATCGGGAGGAGCTCATGAAGCATCCGGAGGTATTACGTCACGCGAGGAGGTGATTAGGCGTGGGGCTAGAATAAATTACGGCGGCAACTTTGAATGTGAAATGGCAGAAGGGAACTCAGGGATGACATCGAATACTTGTCCAACTATGCAGGCCAACACCGGTAGTTTAATTCAGACGGATTCTCTGAGGGATGTTAGCTCGCAGTTCAACAACGGAGCAAATATCCATCGTCCCCTAGACCAATCGTCTAAAGGCCTCGTGCAATACAACGACGGCGACGCCTCGAGCCGGTTGTCCATGAATTCGAATCCCAATGCAGATCCTCACTTTGCCTGTTATATTAAATTGAGTCGGGCGGTAGTTATTCCCCCGTTATGTGAAGTTTTATGTTACGGTAGCGTTACCGTTAATGCAGTTATGCGAGTGTGGCACGTCGGGTAGGGCAAAGGTCTCCGATGTTTTTAAGTGTTGTCGGTGTTGTGTGTCGGTTAAGGCAAAGGCCTCCAATGTTTGTATGTGTTGCCAGTGTGACGTTATTGGTAAGAAAGTTGCACCTGTTGTTTGGAGGAACCCTCCGTGACTTCTGGTAATTGTTATTATGATGCAAGAGAAGAAGCGTTACCAAAAGATCTATTAGTTGGTAATGTTATTGTTACGCCATTGTCAGTGACTGAAGTGAACGTAGAGATGTGTGCCGTTGGATGACCAAAGAGTGCCCATCATTTTAATAAATAAGTCAAATGAACATGTTAAGATTCCCAGAGGACGGGTAGTAGGTTGCGAAAGTCGTTTAGGAGACCCTAAAAGTGAATAGAGCCTAGTGAATAACTGCTATAAAATGTACGTGTACAACATCTTGTGTGATGATAAGAGCAATGTTAACCCAGAAATTGTTGTAAATGAAACCGTTACCTGAGCGATGAAACCTGTAGCGATAAGAAATTGAGTTATTTTGACTTTATTCCTGAGTGATGAGGGTTATAATTTAAGTGAAATACTAGATTTAAGACATGTTTCTGGAACAGCTAAGAGAATTTTAAACAAAAAGGCCAAGGATGTTAAATTTTCTGTAGGATAGAGGGTAAGAATGAAAAAGTGCCGAAGGGATTGAACAATAAATTTTTCCCTAAGTGGTTAGGCCCCTTCCGCATTATTGCGAGTACCTCCCCTGTTAACTTCAAAATAAAAGAGATTTACGGTAGAAAAATTCTATTGGTCCATCAAAACAGGCTTAAGAAATGTAGAGGTAGAGACGACGCTTTCTCGTGGGGAAAGATGAGATCGAACCAGAATATAGAAGAAATGAACGTAAATCAAGTTGGCGAAGGAGACGTTCCCGTACAATATTATGATATAAAAGCCCCAGAGGAAGAAGATGTGGAGGAGAATGAGACGGAAGACGAACAGGTGCCGCTAACGGAGCCTGAAAGCCTGAACCTAGGTTCGAACGAGAACCTTACCAGCTGAGAAGTCGTGGTCCAGTTCGAGATCACCAGTGGCTGATGAAATAGGATATGATTAATTTATGTTTCAGATATTGATATGTTACTATATGCATGTAAGATGTTGTGTATTGTTATGTAACTAGTGTAATACTATTACTAGTGATGTCTTTGCCAGCTCTTGGTAAAGAGCACGAATGTGTTTATTATTTTCAATTACCACAATGTGGGTCATAGCGAGCTTGATCAGTGTAGCAGTTCTAGTTCAAGGAAGCTGGAACATAAACGCTCTGGAGATAGGTGAAACATTGGATAAATGCTACAATATTCATCAAGGAAGGTAACGTAGTTTTATCGGGAGATAAGTGGACACTGGTTACTAATTTAGACACTGTTATTTACAGGAACGCTATTCATCAATTTCTTATCTCGATCGGAGAGATAAGCCGATATTATATCAAGGGCATAGTTGCAGAAAATAATAAACATACAGGGTTGTTTCGCGATATATTAGTGGAAGAAGCTAAGGTACTAAATATGCAAGCTAACAAGTTACTTCGGGAATTAGAAAACGTTTTAAACACTATTGAGCCAGATAGGCGAGTTAAGCGAGGTATTATAAATATAGGAGGCGATATTTTACGCATATTGTTTGGCACATCTACGTCAAGTGAGTTAATTGAAATAAACAGTAAACTAGATAACCTAGAAGTGAGTACTTAGGAATTAATTCATGGGTTCGCGGAACAAGTAACATTATTAAATCATACACGTATTGCCACTGACTGACTTCAGGCCACTGTAAACAAGTTAGCGCTTGCTACTACTAATATAGGTAAGAACTTTCGAGAGATTCATCTCGCATTCGAGAAGGAAGTCAGTAACCTTAAGATAGGTACTGTTAAGTAACGTTATCACCTCAGATCTTCGATGAGAGCTGTAGAAGCTATATTAGGCGGAATACGTCAAGATGATGTATTGTTCAACCAAGCTAGACTTGACTAGTGCAGGCAAATTGTCCTCTATTTTATATCACCCTCCGTGTTGTCCGAAATAATCAGTAATATTGAATGAAAACCAGGATTAAACTTTCTTACTAGCTCCAAAACGGATGACGTATACAAGTATTATCAGTTAGCTAAAGTTCATGCAACCATGATTGGCACTACATTAAGGTTATACGTAGAATTACCACTTAAATCCGTAGATCATGATTTTATTTTCTATAGAGCAGCTGAACTCACTACAACCAAAATAAAGACAATGCTTCATTTTTCTCGGTCAAACCTTCTAACAATTATTTAGCTATTTCACGAGACCGACTGAATTATGTTGAATGAAATAATAAGGATCTGGCGCGCTGCCGTAAAGAAGGAGAAATAGTGTATGATCCTAAATTTCCTATATATGGTTCAAATGTAAAATCTTGTAATTATATGTTTTTTCGCAGAACATCCTTCTTTTGAGGAGATAACTAATTACTATAATATTGTTATTATGACCAGTTTTCGCCCGTTTTCCACATGCTTAGTGATAAGATACTTGACAGAATCGTTGTTTGCGAATCCTCGCATAGATACATTTCTAGTTCCGCTATAATTCACGGAATCCATTATAGAAATTAAGCACAAGGAAACTTAGAACTTATTAAGTAGTATTGCCAAGGAATCACGTAAGACGGATTATGAACCACCGTCTCGTTCCCTCAGTGAAATATACAGTAAAATTAATGTGAGACATAAATTGAGAAACTCGATTCTTGTGGATGACTGTGTAATGAATTCCTCCATTCCCTTTGTTATTTTGTGTGTTTTCAATGCTATGTTATTTTGTTATATACTAATAAAATTGTGTCTCCAAACAGTGAGAATTCGGGCGATGGCAGGACGTTTGAGGCGCGTGATCGCATGCCGCCTGGGATCGATCCGAGTACATAACGATGTCCGGAGCAAGGTCTGCAACCTCAGCCCAGCAGTACAGAGTTTACTACGTCAGACACGATGCCAGGAGAGCATCACAACAGTTGGTGTATACACCGGTAGTTCCTGGCCAGGAAAGGGGCTGAATGCCTCTGGTAGCAGCGAACCACCACGACCTTCCCCCGACACTTGCCTCGGGTTCAACACGTATCGTTGGCGGAGATCAAGGACCTCCCGCCCTTGAATTCGACAACACCTCTTCAGCAACACCTGTCGACATTGTTCATAAAACCCCTACTTCGTGTTCAAACAGTCTCCCTTTCCAGAAGAACACATTTATGATGCTCCAGAGTGCAGGCGCATATTCTTCAACTAAGTGTTTTATTGACCTTTATCTTTACTTGCTTGATCGTTCAGAGTGAACCTATAAACACAGAAGTGAAGGCAACATATTAAGTTGGTAGTACGAACGAGACTAAAGCTTTAACTATAGATATGTAATATAAGTTAATTGGTGGGTTTGCTTAGGTTTTAAGAGTTGAAATGTTAAAGTAATTTTTTTTAAATCGCTGATCTGAGTGCTCCCGAATTATGTGTTTTCAGTTATTAAGAAGTATGCGAGGCTCTGAAATTACATTGAGATTGTCACATTGAGGTGACTGAGAGGCAACGATGATGTACTTCCTGTGAGGTTGAGAGATATTGAGTTGTTCTTGCTATCATTGCTAGGCTAACGTGGTACTTGCGTGGTAAGGCCAATTATTAATGAGCCGTTCGGCAATTAATGTTGTTAACAGAACTTGAGTTTAAAGTTCCAGATCAGTAGGTTGATGGAGTTTAAATTAATACTGTGCTACAAGGCACGAATAAGGTTCTAAATACTGAGGTAACTGTGTGGTGAGTGTTTGTATTATTTTGTAAGGTAGGCATTATTACTGGAAATTGAGAGATGAGAAAGCCATGTAAGGTTTAAAGAGAGGTAAATCTACATCATGTGTCTGATTTCCAAGAAGCTTAAGCCAATAAGTAAAAGACATTTTAAATTATATAAGATGCTGTAGAGATCACCAGAATTAATGTGAAACCATTTTGTGTATCGTCAATGTTAGTTAATTCAAACTGAGTGTTTTGAAATTGTTGGATGGTTGTTATGTTTAAAGTTAAACGATCTTTCTTAGATATGATTGATTAAGAGACGCATGCTTCTCTGCTAAGTGTAGGCGGAGCGCTTTGGTTTCACTCGCCCTCATTTGATCGTGCTGAGAGAAATAAGAGGAAAGTCTTTCACTAGGAATCCAGATATCAAGGAACGTATAAAACAGGGGTTAGAAGTACTCAGCTTGAGGGTCTGTGCGCGCTAAACTCGCGGTAAATGTACACAAACAGTTTTGAAGTTTTTAAACGTATTCATCAGATTTTTTCTCTTTTAGCACTGTGGGAGCTCTTATGGCAAGTAACTCGAACAGATACTCTATCAGTTGAGTTTTGGGTGTCCTGTGGAGAGTACTAATCTGATGCTGAGAAAGTGATCAGCGACGACGGAAATATTTTATTAACCACCTTACTTGACGCCTATCCCCGCCTGGCAAAGTGGGAACTCATATGCATGGAGTGAGAAGTGGACTCCAGATTTTGAGGTTGTTCTGTCTCTGGGCAGGGTGCTCCAGGCAGAAGTACATGGTTCAACTCAAGGTTGAGCGGGGTGATTTCCTCATGGTCGACGTTCGTCGTCATGTTTTAATTCACGTGAGAGATGGTGCGGAACCCGTTCTAGAATTATCCGAGGGTAACTTGCTACAAACCTCCTTGTCGTTGTTGGATCGAGCATTATAAGATTGTGATGTGAAGTAGCTCCGAGCTAGGTATATCTTTTATCGTAGAACGGACTAACATTCGTTCCAGAGTCGGTTGGCTGCTCTATAAATTGGAGCCTTAGGTATCTGACAAACACTTAGCCAACCGGGCTATAGGTTTGATTTAGAAAAGGGGCCGTAATGATACCGCCACATACGTGTTTGCATCTGCTTTTGAACGTAACTGTTTTCTAAGGTGTTATATAATAACAGTAATAAGTAAAGTTTGAGAGTGACGTTCGGT
Organism: Medauroidea extradentata; assembly: GCA_003012365.1. Taxonomy (NCBI): domain Eukaryota; kingdom Metazoa; phylum Arthropoda; class Insecta; order Phasmatodea; family Phasmatidae; genus Medauroidea; species Medauroidea extradentata. The sequence continues at coordinate 20,800 of PNEQ01135492.1, forward strand.
CCTTAGTTCGATTCCCTTTTGCTAAATCCAGTGCAAGTTACAGTGCTCAGCGCTGCCAGAGTCCAGGATTGCAAGAAAAGGAAACTATTTACAAATCATTTGCTGTTCGAGACTATTGGAAATCGAGCAGATAGACTCAGGCAGCCCTGAGGTCCGTGCCGTCGCCTGTGGCGTGGCCATGCGGCAGGACCGTCACACGTGCACAGTTAATTAGAGTGTGATGCGGAGGGCGCTAAAGGCTAAAGGGGGAACACAGTATATATGGGGCTGACGCCATGTTCCGAGGCCATTTTGACTGACGATGTCTCGTGAGAGTGGCCGCGGGCCACCTATTTAGCCATTTTAAGGGATAATTCATACGAGAACGGCCACAAGCCATGTTTATAGAGACTAGTGCTGTTCGTCAGAGAGAAGCGACGGGCGACATCGGGCGCGCGGGCAGATGTAACGGTTCGTAGAGAAGAGTCCGAGACCTCCTTAGATTTGAAACTTTAACTCTTCATAAGGTTAGGAGACTTGAAGATATGAAGAGCTACAGTCGAGGTATGTTGAGTAAAATTACTAATAATTGGGTGTCTGAGGTAGGACGCGATCACCGTGAGTAGATAAATTAGCGATAACATAACTTTTGAGATGAACGATTCAAATTTGATTACTCTAGTCAAAGATTGTATAATCCCTTGTAAGATTTTGATATGGATAAGATAAACCCGTATGGTGTATCGCATAGAAGTTGTTCTGTTAGTGAAAATATAACCAAATTGCCTTAAATCGAGAGTGTGTACGTATTTCGTGTAACGTGAATAGTCTTGCCTAACCATGTTAATTATCCCTCTAAGTGTTTGACCTAGTAGGTGATTTAAATATATGAATTGGTAATAAGTCGCATCCTAGTAGACTGAGATGTAGAGATCCATAGGTGGTTCAAGTTCACTTAGTAACCAGATTGACATATGAGCTCTTGTGTGTGTATGGTGTGCTCTAGTTGCAGCCTTTAAGGATGGATCTTAACTTGAGTAGTTTCGTTCTTTTGGTCTTCAGATGTAGTTGCCCAGTACTTAAACCCTCTCCCCAGTTAACTCTTGTGCCCCGGGTTGATATTCTCCTCGTTCACCCCTCCCCCCTCTCTCTCTCCGAAGAACACCTTGCCCCAGGCTCCTTAAGGTGTTGTGGCAAGTTCACGCCGTGTCCATCTTTTCGGGGAGGGGGGGGGGCATAACAACACCGATTAGACTAGGTGGCCAGAGCACTGGCCAGCCTGAAGGGCGTGACGTCACGGACAATAGGCCCTCCTGTGGTTCTGACATGCTCTGCTCTGTGTTGCAGGCACTCATCAACCACCTAACGGAAAGATAAATAACTCAATGTTATTTTTCGTGTTTGTAGTTTCACCTATTGCTCCAAGTTGTCACTCGCGAAAACTCAAAACCATTCACAATTCGCTAATTTGAGTTTCATCCCGCTGGTAGCAGGCCAGTAGTAGACTGTATCCTTGTTTGTGTAGACGTGTCTTGTGTTCTGAGTGTTACGTTAGTGTAAGAATTAGTGGTGTTAGTGGGATACAGTGCCATTTTTCGTGTTAACAGTGTTTCAGGGGTAGTTGTAACAATGGCCTTTAAGTTACATGTTTTTGAATTTACGAAAGACGAAGAAGAGCAAAGAACAAAATGGACTTTGGCTACATCAAGAGATTTCCAAGCCAACCAAGAGTACATTTACAATATAGACGTACGTGTGCGTATATGTGTGTGTGTATATATATATATATATATATATATATATATATATATATATATAAGGAACGTGTCGGTCCTAACATTCGAGTATCTGATCTACCGAATATTTGGCTCCGGCTTCGATTCAGTAAGACGTGTTACTAAACAGCATAGGCACTGCAAAGGCTATGTCAAATTTACATTATCCTTGCAAGTACTTGACGATGAATTTTCATTATCTGTACATTTGCGATAATTCATACTTCCGAAACCAATTTAATAAATACACGTGCAAATCAAACAGTTAACGTAACCCGCTGTGTTTACGTACAGCATCAAATAATAGTAACAATAAAATAACAAGTACCAGTGCCAAACAGTAACTAGGAAACGAACGGGAAATGAAACCCTTGCGAAATACAAACAACGATATAGGCCTATCGCTGACGTTAGTAGCATAATCCCTCAGTTGTTCACTCTGAATTGTTACAAATTGTTACTATTCTCCGTTCACGCTAACCTGATTTCTGAAGTAAAAAAAATAAGTTATCATATGATTGCACCTCGCTACCTTCTAATTGGCTCAATTTGTTCAGCCCGACGTACTATTTCCAACCGACAAAACTGTGTACAGGTAGTATAATAAGGGAAAAACAACGCACTACACATAAAAAATTATTGCGTTAAAATTGTGTACATGTTATACACATACGAAAGCGAACCTTATATGAAACTTTATATATATATATATATATATATATATATATATATATATATATATATATATATATAGACTTCATGTACAATTGCAGTACATAACAAAATTCAACTGCAATATCAATCAAGGCGTGTGTACAAGTAACGATCGTATTTAAACCTTCTGGTACTGACAAAAATGTCAACAAAACGAGTAATAAAACTTACTGTAAAGTCCTCTTGAATTATTTTGTACTTCTTTTTGAATAAATAACATTTGGTCAATCGTTTAGCAATCTGTCGAATATTCACATCACATATTCACACGGTATTATAAAAATATGTGAAATTTTGTTCGTACCACATCATTGACGTGTTAAGTGTCCAAAAAACTTACAGAAAAAAATGAAATTTGTTTGTGATATTTCCGACATATTTTTACAGTGGTAATTAACTTTGAACTTATTTTTTGGTGTTTTCATGAACAATTATAAGAGTATCGTACATCTGTAAGTTATGGCAAGTCGAGAAACTCTTACGCTTAAAAGTACGTCAGTCGTTAAACAAATCGAGAGTCAACTGTACGGACGTGTCGTCCGCTGACAGTAATTAAGTAATAAACATAATGTATTGTGTGCAACGTCTGTAAATATTATATACATGCTAATAAAACTCTCTTTTTAGGTGATGGCCTGGCAGATTTATATGTACACGACAGACAAGATGACAGTGCACGGCAGTCGGCTGCCAGTGGACACGTTTGTTTATAATTAGCTTTGTTTATTCTAAGACTTAAGTAAGAACGAACGGAGAGTAATCAATGAACCGGGTAAGATTCATAAATTATATTAACGTATTCCTTAGAACATGGAAATATACGTAGTTAAATACGGATTTCAGAACATAATTACCACTGAAAAATTAGTTGCGCCAGAACAGAAACTACTATTGTTGGTAGCAGTAGATGAGCAGACAAATTATTAAATTTTGGTGTTTAGTTTCAGTAATGTCTTCTATTTCGGAGCACTTTTCGGCTGATTATACAGATAGCAAATTTGCTTATTGTAATTATTATAGAAACCGTTTATCGCGAGGAACGTCAAAATCTACATTTAGCCTACTCAAGCATGTAAAAATCCAGCATCCGCTTATGTTGAGTTCGGAATCGGGACAAAATATGTCGTGTCTAAACATAAACAAATCTGTTGACTCTTCACAACTTACTCCAACAACTTTAAAAAGAAGAAACCCAAATGTGACGTTTACCCAAATCAACAGATTTTAGAGCAATGTTTGACAAAATTACATCATTGAAACATGACGACAAAATACGAATTGAAATCACAAGGCACATAGCAGAAATGGTGTGCATAGATGGTCAGCCGTTTAACATAATTATACATAAAATTTCACTCACATTTTATGTGTACATATATGTCTGTGACTGGTCAGATCTGGGCAAGATATATATAAACCCTTTCATTATGCCATGTTTAGTCCAGATATAATTTTCGAAAAGGACGTAAGACATCATTTTACGTGCACAGTTATTTTACAAACTAGCTATACTTCATTAAGCTGTAATTTTTGTGACTAGTCTATTTGAGTAAAAATAAATACTGCAATTTATTTTGGAGTAATACTTGCGTAAATTTTCCATGGATTTTTTCTTAGGCTTGTAGAACTCACAAGACAGAAAGTGGTTCAGTACAATTTTACCGACATTTTCCTGGTTGTAAAAACTCAGACGAAAGTATTTTTTATATATTATGATATTTCTACGGTTTTACTTGAAATTATTATGAATTCATGAAAAAGATATGTAAGAACTGTAAACTTTTGAAACAGCTGGAAATTCTTCCTTACTATAGTTTGTCGTAACAGCAGACAACGCTTTCGGTACCGACATTGTTTTACTTGTCGGTTAGTACTCAATGGTTTATGTGTAAATGTGCTGAAATTTACTACGAAAATAATAACTGCATTAATTACAGTACTGGCAACTTATTTTACTGTGAATAAAATCATGATTGAGAGTGCCCATTTAGGGAAATTATTGAACGTATTAACTACATAAATGATGTTTTATTATTTACATCCTGTCATCTTCAAACCTGATAAATTCCTTGACATTAATTGCTTCGTTAATGCTAATAATCTGCTCAGCAAAATAGTATATGTTCAATAAAAAAAATAACGTATTTTTGTTGTAAATCAATTTGGACGCAGGCTACCGCCAAATAAAATTTAAAAAAAGCGATGAAAACACTTTTCCACACAGGACAGTTATATGTAGGTTTGTTTTAATTCTTTTCAGGCTGTCCTGTAATAAAATTGCTATAATTTAAAATGAAAATATTTATAGCACATATTTAATCACTGCATTAAGGAGAGCCCTGCTAAAGTATTTTGAAAATGAATTTTTATGACATAATGGCCAACCCATAATAAAATTAAATTACAAGCCTTTGCAGGTCTGCGTTTAAAATTTGGCGGGAGTCATAAATATTCTATTTTTCCATTTTTTGTGTTAGTATTTGATTTAATCAAAAATTTAAAAGCTGAAAATGTTTAGAGTTTATTTTAAAACAATTGCATGTAGACAGTGTTAATATCCCAAACATTCTGTTTACTTTATATGTAGGCTATGTCACTTATATTTCTATTGGAACCTATTTTTGTATCGGTGTGTTGAAGTTAAATCGCTCAAATGATTAAGGCATGTGCGAATTTAATTTGTAAAATTACCATAAAGTGTAGTAAACCATTACTTAGGCTATTGTCAGATTTTTTGGCTTCAAATATATATATCTGATACATTTCATTAAATGCATTAAATTTTTGGTTGTTAGAGCATATTAAAAAACACAGTAAAATTTTAGAAGGTAATACTAATATTGGTTGTGTAATCATTGCAGTTAATTTACTGGTTAGTTATGATACTGAAAACAGAAGGTAAAAGATAAGGTATAAAATTCGTTTTCTTTTTATGTGTTCTTAATAGCAATTATTTATTATATGTATTTGAAAATACGTTATCACCAGATTTATTTTCATCCAAATTAGGTTGCATTAAATTTAAGTTTTCTTTCTATTGTTTCCACTACAGTTACTGATGTTTCACTGTTTCCCTTTGTAACGTCGTGGTAGTAAATATAATTCAAATAAATAAAACAAAAACATTTTGAAGTACTGATTTTACTAACAAATAAATTTCATTTTGTGGTTAAATAACACGTCTCAGCCATTGTACAAATATACCTGCAGATTCACGAGAGGAACTGTACACAATGCACGCAATGATGGGGAGACACATGCTACCAGACTCCGGTCTGGAAGCGCGCCTGCGGAGGGAGGATGGCCTACTAGTGGTGACGTCACAGCACTGTGCGCCGGCCTGTATTCTAGACGGTGTTGCCCATACCCCCTTCAAAATATAGTATTGGTGTTGTCAGCATACCACACTACTCCAATGTAACATCTGGGCTGTGTCCCCCTATTTCACCCTATAACCTACCATATCACTAACTTGGCGAGTCCTGGCTGTTTTGCGCCCTCTTCAATATAAGGGCACGGTGGCTATAGGGTCTAGGAGTCGTGACATCAGGATGAGTATAAATTCCCATTTCACACTGCAAGGTCTCGTAGTGGGGATCGACACACTTACTTCACTGGTGACAACATTTTTAACGTCATTTCAACGAATAAAATACTGCGCCCAGTCAGATTTTCTCATTTTCTTACACACATGTTTGCTCACTCATCTACATGCTTGCTCATACACTCGCTTGCTCACTCACTTCACTTAATTACTCACATACTCACCCAGCTCTTCATATCATACTACCAACTTCACAAACCGGAAAGACAATACAAATATCAACAAGAAGTTAACATAATTAACTTTAATGTTCATATTAGTTTTATTGCGCTCGTGACATTTAAAGCTACTGAAAAAAAAACATTGTTTAGAAACGTATACCATTATCATTACACATTTTCTGAGTTATTAACCTTAACTAAAAAAAATTAAGACTGTAGCTATCACTATTTTGACAATATAATTATTTTCATTGCACTACAAAGTGTTGCATTAATTGTTGAAATTTATGTCAACAAGAAATGAATATCAAGACATTATAATAAATCGCTTATTACATACATGTTTTACCTAATTCTACAATTATCGGGATATATTATGTAGAATGTTATAAGTACACCAAGTATGAATGAATGATTACTATTGTGGGGTGCTCGACAGCTAAGTCATCAGCGCTTCCAAACTGATTATAATAAAATAACAGTAAAACCTTATTTAGGAAGGAATACAAAACATGAATAAAGCAAAGGGAAAAAAATAAGTACTCTACAGGAGTAAAACATGCTTACACATGCACTAATCACAACACAGGAACAAAACAAACTACAACACAATAACAGAACAAATTACAACATGTTAAAAAGGCCCGTTGCATGTTGCGTGAGACTCCCCTACCTATGAAACACAATGCTTTCATAATTGCATTAGCTTTGCAAATACTACATGACGGACGAATCCCAAACACAGATACCAGTTCTGAGCCAGCAACTAATACGCACGCAGTAGAGGCCTCGGACCTGGAACCGTAAGCGTGCAAACAGATAAAATCACTAAAATCAGACGATACAAGATTTTGGAAGATACATTTATAGACATAAGAAGGTGCCGCAAACTTTACGAAGTCAGCCTCATGTTGTACGGACATCTAGTGTGTCGCCCATTGTGGTTCAGGGCGAGACTTGCATCACGTCTTCGAACAAGTAATGTTGAGACACACAGTTGTTATGGCAGTAGGTCAGGCGCCGTACAGCTATATGTAAGAGCGAGACTGAAGTCTTCATGCAGTGGGTGCAAAGGGTCGGACAGCACTCTTAACCCCTAATGCAACAATAGTTGCTCACACCTGTATTGCAGCGGCTGTTCACCAGCCCCCGCATGCCGGCTCATGACTGGGCTGGTACGGAGTGCATCACTCTCTATGCGACCAGGTGACCAGGGTTGAGCATTTTCAGCACGGATGGTCGTGCTGAGGATTAAACAGGACTGCCAAAACCCAACTTGCTACAGACAAGAGCTCTGTACAGGCGGTGAATAGTCTCTTTGTCCTTCACCCTAATTACGTCCACTAAACATCTTCAAAATAGCAATGTGCGGCAAACATCGCGTTTTAGATGTTTCACATGATGCCGCCCGGAAAGTTTCGAATCAAAAACTACATCCAGAAACTCGATATGGCTCGTAACAGGCAACATATTTCCGTACAAATATACATCGTGAGGAGGATCACATCAATTATCTCGAGGTCATATTAATAGAATGTTGCAATAAAAATCTGGATAGTTCGATACTTAAATTAATAAGTCTTTCCAATTACCTTCAAAGATACGCAATTTCCCTTGCAGTCCCTCTGTTCCGTCTCTGGCTGCAGTACTGCGCCAGCAAAGAGTGTTTTAGGTACCTGGTGACAGGGCTAGTCACCTTCAAGTTTCTGTCACAGAAGATGTCAAGATCTGTCACAGATCTGCAACAAAACATACAGATTATGATAGTCGAGTAAAGAAAGTTGAACTTTATATTTAAACATAATTACTTTATTCCACACTTACCATTCCTGATTTAAGGAATGATGACGTGGTGAGGGTTGCTGAAAGCTTCATGTTTCCTAGCGTCACAATTAAAATATGCGGGCAATCAATAGCAAGCTAACACCTGGACGTGGAAACACTTCCTGAAATCTACAAATGAAAATAAATACTAGAATGATATAAATATGTAATTTTCATTACAATACGTAACACCCATACAACATGATAAGTACCATTAACGTTGCAGCAAAATTGCTCATCAAAAGTGTAATGTCCCAGCAATGTTGCAGGCCTATTTGTCCGCTTTTTATGGCGTCGCCTCGCAACATCGTTCCAACGTCAGGAAGTAACCTTGTTGAGATGTCAGAAAGCAACCTCGCTTCAACATCTCACCGAAACCTCGCTTTAACGTCGCACTACAATCTCGCTGCAATGCCAGGAAGAAACCTCGCTGCAACACCGCACTGCACTTTGCTGTAACATCATGAAGCAACATCGCTGCAACGTCGCACTACAATCTCGCTACGATGTCAGAAATCAACATCGATGCGACATCGCACTACAATCTCGCTGCAATCTCAGAAAGCAAACTCGCTTCAACATCGCACTGCAACTTAGCTGCTGCGTTGGATTGTAAATTTACTGCGATGTCACATTACAACTTATCCTTGTATTCAATGCTGTATGTACTTAAATAGCTTAATATTACAATTTTACTAAAATGTAATTTCAATAGAACTTACTAGGGGAACAAACACCACGGGATTCATTAACATTTCGCCGGATGAATGCCTTTGAACATAAGTGTAAACTATGACCTCACCTTGAAGTTATTATCATGTACACTTGTATGTTACCATTAGTTTGGACTTAGTTCTGGACAATTTGCTTCAAATACGTACTGGAATACATTTAAGCAAACAAAAAGTGTACCAAATGGATGAATGATGCATTTTCCCACACCTCATTTTATGTTATTATTATTTTATTTTCGTCTGTCTTTTTTTTTTTGTCGTCTTTCTCCGGTCGACTATATTCAACTAAGAAATTAATTTTGTGTTATTTATATCTGTATTTTGTATTTGTGTCATCTTCTGCGACATTACTAAATTCCTTTCAGGGATTGTCTGAATGTTTTATGCATGGGTTGGGCACTCTATTATACAAATCTACTTAACCTTAGTTGTAACTGTGTTGGCAGCCGTAAAGCGCTAGTGTCGATACTAATATCTGGTGACGTAATTTCTTTTTTGTTTTAATGTTTTGGTTTGGAAAATGGTGCTTGCTACGAATTGCTTGTGTTCGAATGTGATATCTATATGGTGATAGTTATTTGTGTGCAACCAGTTTAAAATCATTACGTATTATGGTTTGTGAATCTCAATTGCCACCTTATTGTTGCGTCATGCCATCAGCTAAATGTCTCAATATGTTCTCCCTGCTCCACTGAAGACATGGCTACGTACACACACACACACACACACACACACACACACACACAGAGAGAGAGAGAGAGAGAGAGAGAGAGAGATTTGATGACTGCTAAAAAATAATATTGTGTAAACTTTTTTACAATATTGTCCCCTCACTAACATGATGACTTACTTAAACATTAATTTAACGTAATATTACAACGTAAGCTTGCTCTGTTTCAGTAATCACTTGCAATTATCAATACATGATAAGCAGTAGCAATTTAACAAAAATATGGTACATCTATAAACATAGCAGAAAAAACATACTGTATGTGAACAGCTTTTCAAGAAATTGAGCGATTGGAAAAATTTAATTTTTAAGCAATCCTGGACTAGTTTGTCACTGTATGGAGTATCACTGTAAGCATATTAAGTAATCAGATTACACAATACTGTATTTTCCAGAAATCACGTTTTGAAAAAAAAATGTAATTTTACTGATGGGGCATAAAAAACAATTGCAGATTAAAGTGGCTCATCATATTAGTACTTTGACCAAAGCTGTTTCTGTTGAGAACAGTTCGTGTATAGGTAACATAACATACATTGTACTAAATTTTTTTATTATTCAGTAGATAAACTTTTAGGTGTTATTGTGTATCAGGCCGCAGTTAAAACTTCATGTCCTCTCACTTCCACAAACATGAATTTTCTAGAACACAATGTTGTCTGTTGTATAAATAATAATTAAAGACAACCTGCCTACTCTTCATTCGAGAAAACTAATTCTTTTGGAGAAATGAGCTTACAGGCAAAATGTTTCTCATCCTTGTGATATACATAAGTTACTATCAAGTTCCACGGTCGCTGTTAGTATGTACTTGCATGTATTTAATGCTAATACATAATTAATTGCTTACCTTCTTTTGCTTCCCCCTGTAAATCATTAGTCTGTTATACAGCATAACCTTTCTTTCCACTCCATAATTTTGCTTTTTTCCTAATTGTATAGTTGTTTTCTAAGTTCTATGCAAGTCTCATACACTGAACTTTGCCTTCTTGTACATTTTTCTGCATTTTACAAAATTTGACATGTTAATTTAGTGTTTTAAAACGTTCATTTGAAATCACAGGTTTAAAATCATTTTACGTGGAGTAGATTCTTTCCATCTATAGGGTCCGAAGAAGTACAGAAATAAACACCCTGACAGAGATATTGAATATAGTGGCTTCGAACAAACTCTTACTAGCATTTTCATGACCCATTTTCTAGGTGAAAAGTAAATTAAAGAATTAACACATTTTTGTAGAAATAAAACTAAACAAAAAACTATCTGCCCCAAGTTCACAAGTATTCAAACTATCGAGGCAAGAATTCCTGAGACACTACTGTATATTACTCAAATTCAAGGAAAATTGCAAAGGGGTTTAAAAAGTAGCATCTGAAATGCAGTTGTTCGTAAAATTCAAAGTTAAATAAATGTACAGGGATACGTATTTCAATAAGCCATATTTTATTTTTCAGGCATTAAGAGAACTCGAGATACAAGTCTCTTAAATGGTGTCAATGTGACACGTCAAGATCAGCTTACAAAGTGGCGGCTAAGCTGAAGAGACAATCAAGAATTTTCTCAAAGAAGGCTTGTTACTTTCGCAAGAGACTTCGAATGGCGGAAGAAATGTGTAACACCCAGTATTTTCAAGAATTGGCAGCTGATGTAGGTGATGTGACAAGCCAGTTCATATTGTCACAGGTTAGAACTCAGAAACTCAAACCTAGGGGTAGAACGTTTTCACTGGTTGACAAGGTTTTTAGCTCTATCTCTTTACAAGAACATTGGTAATGCGTAGGGCCACGATTTTGTCGCGAAAATATTTTTGCCCCACTTTGTTTCAGTGACTCACGTGCACATCGACAGTTCTGTTTCAAGGTTATAGGCAGCGAGTCTTTGTTCAGACACGTTTCTCATTTGACTGCACCAATCAGAATAAGATTATTGTGAGTCTGTACGTCTATAATTTGCCAAGGCCAGTGAGAGTAAAATCATCCAACCACAGACGATGTAGCAGAGCTGCAGATGTGCAAGTGACGCATCGAAACCAAATGTTGCAAAAATCTTTTCGCCATAAAATCGCGGCTCTAGTAATGCGAAATCAACTACGGGCTTGACATTTTAAACAATTAAAATTAAAGGTAATTTTCGGCGCAGATTATAGAACTTAATTTTAAATACGTAATACTTACAAAATAACACTATTACTGCAACGTAACTTTTTCATCAACCGTTAGTGCAATCCTTGTATTCGATCACAAGATTCTAGAAAGGTACTGAATATTAACGTTTGTAATCTATATTGTAGTAATAAAAACCATAAATAGTTACCCACAAATGGTTTGAGATTGTTGTATTATAAGTATAGAAGACTAAATGAATTCCTTATTGCAGCAACAGCCAATGTTGTCAGCACGAATCTTTTGAATACCGCTTATTATTTTGTTTCCACTATGTTATACTTCAACTGAAAATTGTCACTTCTTTGCGTCACATAGTTCATTATATTTTTACATGTATTTTTTGCAGTATCATAAAATTTAGATTGCAAAGGTAAATTTTGAGAAATTTCACTTACCAATGTAACATGCACAGGGAGATTGGCCCATACATATTTTGATAATAGTCTATGTAATAATAGTAAATTTTTCAAGATTTCGTGTACCTTGTGATACACAGTGCTTTATACGGCTATAAACAAGAGAATGTTTAAAACTATTGCAGTAGTGTTTCTTTAAAAAAAATTGGTCCATGTATTTTGAACAACTTACTCACTTTGTTCCACCATCTAACTTTTTTTTAAGGAAAACATCTTGTCAGAAAAATATTATCAGTAAAGTGTGACAATTTTCAGTCTTGCAATTTTTTCTTCGGTATCCAGACTATATGAAAGTATACACCATAACATTCTGAAAACTATTTTACTACTGATGTTTCTGTTATGATGTGATACATATTTAAGAATGCACAAAAACAGTACCAAGTTCCTTATTTTGGTTTTTAATCTTTTCGAGCCGTAACAATGGTCTAAATGGTGAAATAAATACATCGTAAGCATTTTTCAATAGTTTACAGTACGTATACATTTTAAGATCAAAGTTACGACTTGAAAATTTTGAATTTTGGGAAACAGATCACGCTGAAATGAAGATAGTGTTAATGGCAGTTATCGTGTATTGGAAAAAGAAACTATACTGCATGCTATCTAAGCATGATAAACTCTATAGTGTCTTATTTTTTATTTTCAGTGTATTTTTACTAACACTAAAATTACGAACAAACTTCAGTAAAGAGGGCTAATAATGTTTTCCTGAAATTAGTTTTAAAGAGAATGCCTTTTATTCCCTGCATTCATAGGCATGTGCTGGAATTAAGTTCAGTTTAGATAGAACTCATATATGCAACGACGGATCCAGAAAGTGTTATATTTCTACCACAGTTGATTGACAAATAATATCATTTGTTCAAATAGATATATCAAATTCACCTTAAAAAAACTTTATATCTCTTTTCGAAGGGCCTCTCCGAAGTTAGGTAAGACCTAGGCCCACTTGTCTCTACCTGTGCACATGCCTATGCTTGCTTGCATTGCTTCGTAGACAAGGTATTTGAGCTTAACAATATATCTGGTCAAGAGCCGCTGAAGAAACCCAACTCAAAATTTCTAATGCATTTACGTAGTTAAATGTAGGTAGCGCAACATTATAAGATATTGGTACAGAATTTATATACCTGTATATTGCACTACCTGCTGTGTATGTTGTTCCTTCTTGTCAGCAACGTCCCGCTGTCCTAGCCAATACGCGAGTTCAAAGCACCGGTGATTGGCCGTTATTCAGGCGGTTGGCAGAGCTCGTTTGATAGGATCAACTGTATTGAAGTACCTTCAGTTTGAGTGAACTTACAATTTAAACGCAGGCAGCGGCTAATCATTGCCTGTCCTACGGCATAACGTGTTAGCCAATAAGAGCATGTTTTCAGTAAGTACATATTTACAGTTGTTTTTGAAAATACAGAATATTCAAAGCTGAATAACTTGGCAATGTTAGAGTGCGCACGAAAATACTACTTAGCATGGTTGCAATTAAGTAACTGACAGCGATAACAATTTGGTACACTTATTACTACACGCCATAAATAATTTGCTAAGGACAGAATGAAAAAATAAAACTATGACATATTTTTTTTAAATTTATTTCAAATTCGTATGTAGCAAATGATTTATGGCACTTAGAGATTGGACTACCAAAGTTTCATTGCCATTTGTCAGTTAATGCACAGTTAAAAACGTTAGCAATTTTTATTTGGAAGTATGAGAATTAAATTAATTTGCACAATTTGTAACCTCCCGTAAAAATAACATACTTTAATGTGCTCTATGGAAATAAAATATTTTTAAACATTTTTGTATCGAATTTAACACTTTGTAATTCTGTTCATATTTTATGGTATTTAATGCTAATAAGGCAGTTCATGACTATGCCGATCTCCAGTAATGATATAACTGACCCTGAAGGCGTTTCAATAACTTATTTATAGTGCAGCTACATTCATAACTTTTTTGAATCAAGGTAAATCTGGATTAATAATCCTTATACAGTGCAAAGGCCTAAAGGCTAATATTTATCTATGAGGCCTAATATGATACAGTTTAAAAATGCATACTTGTCAAGAAGAAATGTTTACTTTCTATGTATATATTTTTATTTTGTACATACCGTAGCAAGGGCGTTGACTTTTAATGTTAGGCACTGTTTATGTTGCCGCTTCAAGGTTCGTGTATGTAAGACTTCCCGGGTGGATGCTTTTGTACCCTAGTAACGAAATTGGTTAAGCACTTGTTTGTGAGTTGTGGAATTATGGTAATATACTGGGTAAATAAATTGTTCCTGTTGATTGTGTAAGCAAAAATAAATAAATTTTGTAATTCTAAACTTAAAATTAAAGAAAGTGTGTTTATTAATATGCTTAAAATCCTTATGCTTGTGATTTCAGTTACTTTATTTGTGTGCTGTACTTCGCATGTGGTTTTTTTTTCCCATAATTCCTTTTGAGTTTGATGGCCTGTAATACTTTTCATCTGTATAGTATTCGTATGACAAACATTACATCCCAAACCCTGTGGCTGTTATGTGGTTTTATGTGTATTTTACAACAGTAAATGGTAATTTATAAACTATTTATGATCACTTTTATTTATTTACCTTCAATTTATTTGTGTGTTTGGGATATATCCATTAATTTTGTTTTTTTTTTCTTGTCGGCAACATAAATAACCAGGTGTGGTGTTAGAAGTGTGGGAGTGGTGGGGATGTAAGTTATCTTGGTTCATGATATGTGATATGATAAGTTCACACTTGTAAAGCTATTTTAAACATTTCATTTTAACAGATCACAAAAGAAGATAATAACTTTTAAATGAAGAGCGATATGTACCAGAAACCTAGTAATTTTATTGTGTGCGCATTGGTAATGTCTAAAATTAATTGATAGTTCAAATATTCTGGATCCCCTGTTAAATATACACAAGTACACTTATTTGCACATGTATTTATATGCTTACGTATATAAATATATATTTATAAGTGTATATGTTAGTGTATAAACGCTTAAGAATATTAACACAATTGTTGGTAGCTCTTATGAGGTGTGGAAGGGTGGATGTCCAGCGGACGACTTGAATACTCAATCGTCAATGTAATCTGAACTCATCAACATTCGTTGACATTATTGTGCCGAGTGGATATTTTATCATAGGACGTTTATTTATACAGCACTATGCGGCAGCATGCTTAACTTTCAATTAAAAAATTAAAAAAAAAACTTTTTAGAATAAAAAGGGCTTGAAACCACAAAATTGACAAAAATGGAAAACTGCAGTTTTTATCATTTTTGATACGATAGTGTCCAGACTTCTATAATAACCTAATTTTAAAAATACTCGCATTTTGATTTGAAAATCATTTTACTATCCGAAAATCTTTGTGCTAGGGGTTTACGGATGTTAAAATTATTTTCATATTAAAACGTGAGTATTTTTTTTTATTTGTAATTCGGTTATTATACAGGCCTAAATATTATATTTAAAATTATAAAAATGACAGTTTTCCGTTTTTGTGGTTTCAAACCCCTATTAAAATAACAGTTTTTAATGTTTTTAACTCAAACGTAAAGCAAGATACCGCATAATGATACATAAATAAACGCCCGCTGATTAAATATCTGCTCGGCAAAAAAAAAAATCTCTTCGAATTATGAAGAACAGTTCGGATTTTATTGACGATCAAGTATTCCAGTCGTCCGCTTGACGATCTACCATTCCATAGCCCTTAAATAATGCTATATAGTCTACTTTTGCACGGGAGTTTTATAAATTTCCCGCCAATGGTGTTTAGTACTGTCGGCAGCCACCTAGCGCTGCTAACAGTGTATTAGCAGCTGTGCAGTGTGTGGCCTTTCTATGCATACCTTCTCTATGGTTTTATGTCTATTGACCACGGTCACGATCTAAGAGGAAGAGGTCTTGACACTGCGTATGCTCTCCAGCAAGAGAAAGTGGCCCCTTCATGTCGCCGAGCACTAGTAGTCATTTGGTGGAAGATTTGTCTTGTTTACATCATGCGTTTTAACATTTTTGCAATTATTTACATAAAATAATGTTAATAAGGTAAGCTGATATAGTATATACATGTTCCGTGTCCATAAATGCATTGGCATGTGTGGAACTGTTTATAAAAATAGCCTGAAGAAATATATTGTGTATTATTGTTTTAGTGAACACATTCGAACAAAAACTATATTTCGTGCCCTACAAAATTTTAGAATCATTGCAATGTGCATCTACATGTAAAAGATTGAAAAATTAAATTTTATTGTTGTAAAAAAATGTTATCCAATACAAAATTACGTTCACATTTTTTTCTTCGATATAATACTCGCAATTCCGGTAACAACTTCACATTTTAAGCTAAGCCAAATACAAAAACAAGACTAATCTTCCACCAAATTACTACTAGCGCTCGGCGACAAGAAATGAGTCACATTTTATTCCTCAGTGTCAAGACCTCTACCTTCATAGACCGTGCTGCTAACTTTACCATCTGCAGTTGAGGCTGGTGGCTGAATGGTCAGACCATTCACCTCCTACTAAGGCGAATTTTCGCATGTGGGAATCGTGCTGGACGATGCCGTTGGTCGGCGGGTTTTCTCGGGGATGGTACAAAACACAAAATAATGTCATCATATATTTGTTCGCTTGCAAAATCATAATGCAGTAGTACACTCAAAACTGTGGGACGTTTGTTCTATTGCCTGCAGTAGCAAATTAGACTACTCAAGGTTTGATCCGGCTGTAGTTGCATAATGCTACATTTTAGAGGTCTGTACATTTTCAACAAAATCATAACGTATTGAATACATAAAACAAAAACATACTTGCAAATGTCATACATTTTATATTTATCTTAAGCCATCATTTTTGTAGCTAGCTGCATGACGAACAAAACATTAACAAATCTATACGTTCACCTCTGTTAAATACGTATTCGACACGTGTTCATTTCTTACACACAATTCCTACTGAATTGCTGTGTTCACAACACTAAAAATAACTTAAATAACTACACTAATATATTTAATTTCTATCACAATATTATATACTACCAAATTGACTTTGCGCAAGTAAACTCTCCTGCGAGTCATTTTCGGCTGCATCGATGGCTAACGCGTAGCAAACAGAGTAAAAGTTGTAAAACATCTTCGGTATAGTAAAATATTTAGTTAATGCAGGCATATAACAACGAGCATTTAATAGCCTACACGAATTATATTCAACTTATACGTATTTTCGAAATACGTTTCTCTGCTTCGTTCGTGTTTACACCACGGTCGTAGAAGAACAGGTCTGGACACTCGCCTGGAAACTTGACCCCTTGTTGTTTGGCTGCAGTTCACCAAGTTACCGAGAATATTGTGTTTTTATTGGCGCTGCAGTTAGGGCGTTCGAACTCAAACTCCGCCCAGCAACCTTTATGTACGTTATAAATTATAACAATGCAAAAAAGTGGGCGGAGTTTTGGGTCCGACCGCCCGTATTACAGCGCCAAAAAGTACGACATTCTCGGTAACTTGACGAACTACAGCCAAACAACAAGGGGGTCAAGCAAAATACATTGTTAGATAGGCGAGTGTCCAGACCTGTTCTTCTACGACCGTGGTTTACACGTACAATCAGCTGATTCTGCCATAGAATAAATGTGTACCATAGATTAAGCAGCATTATTATACAGCACAGATCAACCAACTAAAGACATTCGGAAGAAAATCAGAGGCGCAAACATACAAAACATAAAAGTTTTTTTGGTTTTCACAGCAAAAATGGAAAATAATTGCAAAACAGGATAGCCAACTGGTCTTTACAATTGAAGCAAAACTTTTGACGTCATTTCCTTCGAAACAAATCTTTGCGATGAAGGAAAATATAACGTCTGACGCAAATATTGTCGTACATAATCGCTCGAGAAAAGTGAAACGCTATCGTGGAAGTGAAAGGAAAGCAAATTGCTTCGTTAGTCGACTTTACGTCGGTGTTACATAATAAGCCCGCAGTAACGCTGTTGTTAACATAGCTCGGAAAGGCTCTCTTTGCCAATGAAGGCATCGAATTTGGAGGAAAATGTTTAGAAGATGAAAACGTTAATTTTTCAACCACTCTCCTTGCCTCTTAATTTGTCGGTCTTGACTAATTATTAATTATTGTTTGTACACTGTTGTGAAAACAGTGATGCCCCGTTTGTTTGCTTTGTTAAGAGTAAAACGTTTAATTAAAAGAGAAAATTATAATTTTTTAGTTAAAATGCAATTTCCGATGAAAAAATAATTCAATAAATTTTCAACTACCTAATTCTAATTATTTTTATAACAACTCTACTGAAAGGTTTACTTTCTCTTGCAAACTCAGTTGCGAACTTTTAGTTAGAAAATATGAATTGATGGGACTACTACTGAAATCAACCAAATTAAAAACAATTTTAAAATGTTTTATTAAAATTTTGTATAATACTGCTTTACAAGGCAGATAACATTTATCACGTTTTAATGCAAGGGTTTCATCTTTCATTTGAAACTTGAACTCTTAAAGTCGGGCAATTACTTCTCGCGATATAAATTTATGAACCGTACGTGGTGTTTTCATGTATTGCTGGTTGCGAAGTATCCGGGATTTGGAATGGTCGGAGTTTCAACAAATGATGATTGGCAATTTGACTAACTGACTTAAGTAATAGCGGCGAACACCGCCTTGAGAACTCTGCTGTCGGCTCGGCCGGGTCAAATAGCTGATTGGCGTCCACTTCAGTACATCTGTGTGTCCACGTGCAGTGATGTTTCACTTCCACCGTGTGGTATATCTGTGAACTGTCCCGTGCCTCGTTCACACATGGCCCAGGTGAAACACTGTCCTTTCGTGAAACACATTCTGTTTAGTAATGTAACTATACAGCCAAAAATTGTAATTTGCTATGTATATTGTTGCTAGGTGCATCTTCAGATCTCTTGATTAGCTTGTACTGATGTGACGTGCAGTTATCAACTTTTGATGAACAGCAACGCTTGAGAAAATGATAGTATTAACGAATTCCATCGTACTATTAAGCTGTGAAGCTGTAGTGGTACGTATACGAAAGAAACTAAAGTAACGTTAACGAGTAGGGTTAGTAAATTACATCCGTCAGTTCATTCAGTTGTTTTATATGTACCTACCTTTCTAGCAATAACACGAGGTTCTACACTTCAAGCATAAGCGGTGCTTCGCTGGATCTCTCGCTGTAATGTTAAGCCCCGAAGCGAAAACGTCGTAATAAATATTACTATTATTAATTCGTGTCGAGTGATTGTGAAAATTTCAATTTTCTCTCATTATAGTAGGAATACATGACAGTTAAGTTCACGTACTTCGGCTGTTAACCAGACTTCAAAGTCACGTGTCTTCATTCTGACGTTTCGTTTACATTGCATTCTGGTAGAAAAATATGTTTACGTTAATGAATTATTAACCAAAACTAACGGAATTTATTTTCCTTAGTACAGTCTACTTGTCTGACGTAACCACATGTATGATACTAACAACTAGTTAAGTTAACATGTCGTCCGTGTGTTTGCTTGCAACATTCTCCGATACAAGCACCTACAGACGGCCAGTAAGCTATTTATTAGCATAGTTCATAACAGAGTTATATTCAAGATAGGGACTAAGCTAAAAATGGTAGCAGATATTTATTTACTTTACATTCGAAATGTCAGCAGCTACATATTGCATTTTGAATGCATTATCAATGTTAGCAGTAAAGTGTTTTCAGCTCTGTCGTTGTCAAAATATATAGCCTACGGCATATAATGGCAAATATGTTTTAAAATGTATTCCAACGTTGCTATTAACTATGTTGTAAGCTATGTTGTCTCTAGAGTGAACGAGGCTTGAGTACAACTTAACCTTATACAAGACTGATTATGACAACGATACGTCAGTTCGCAGACGTAGAAATCTCTGAGTTCAATGTGGCAAGATAATCTAAATACTACATCTCCAATTATAAAACTATAAAATAATTTGGAAGTAAAATGATGAAAACATATTTAAAAATACAAACAAAGAAAACTATAATAAATATCAGCAATAAAATATTTTCAGCTCTGGAAAATTTGTTTTAATTCTAAAAATAATATTCTTCAAAAAAAATGTTTTACAAAATAATGATTACTTGAACATCAAACATTTTTAGTATAAGTTGAACTTTACATATTTCATCACAGATTAACGGAATTTTCTTGTACTTTTTTTTATTTTGAAGTTGTAACTGCTTATTTGATATAATCTAGAATATCGAAGTATTGAAACAAAAGTGAGACTTTCATCGTGCAGTATAAGTAGTCTGATTAAATTAAAAATATTTTATATACTGAAGAAAACTGTAAGGCAATATAATATTTTAGTAAATATTTGTTTATAAATACATTTAGTACCAGGTAATTCAGTCATGAATAAACCACTCAGACGTTTGTCTAATAAAGCATATGTGTAAAGTAAGTTGTGAGATAGTATATGACAGACAGAACTGTTTCTGACTAGCAATGCAGAACACCCTGCAAGGTCTGCATTGTGATATATTGTGTGACGATACATGCTTGGTCTGACACAACTAATCTACCTAAGTGCACCTTTACTGATCTGAAATATTGGAAACCTTAGAGAAGGAGAGAAATCCCTGCAATAGACACATCACAAAGCTTCTCGACAGCACACGCTGAAGTAAAGACTATCGCGCGCTAATAAATGAAGGCATTAACTTACATAGCTATATGCCTGACTTGAGAGAATTGTCCGGTAATTAATTACTTGTGAAGGGGAGGTAATTCATTATTTCGTTGTTCAATGGGTAGTTTGAGTAATAGCCGTCAGTGTAGGAAGTCACGCTCTCCACTAATGAAAGGTTGGAACTGTCTGCCCCTCCCCCTCCCATCTCTCTCAACTGTCGGTGCGGCGTCTGATGAAACAAAGTTAAGGTGTATGCCTTAGCTGGACATCACTTTATCTTCAGGTAATGGTTTAATCAGTAGATCATCAACTTGTACTGCAGTGAGTGACCTTCCAACGTTCTTCAAAGACAATCAATCGTGTTCAATCACCTCTTGAATATTTTCATCCACGGTTAGTTTTCAACTGGCCCTCGATCCTACTAGCCACGAATCGTCTGCTAGGTTTAACTACTTTTGCACAGCGGACTGAGACCAGTAGTCTGGGTTCGAGTCCCTGCTCCGGCAAATTCCTTTTACACTTCCGACTGTGGATATTGTCGTATAGGTTGCCAACGGTAGAAGAATCACACACGAATGCCGCATTGTCTAGAATATTAACACAAAACTATGTTACATTTTAGTCTCAGAGATAATCGGAAAACCCATTTTGATTAACAAATATTTTATATTTGATCTATCCTACAAATTTACTAATGAGATTTGAGCATTCACCACGTATAGGTCATAGCTGGCCAACAGTTGACTACTAGGCTACAATTGCTACTTTTTTTTCGTTACGGGCTAACTAAGGACCGCGGTAAGATAACTACACTTTTTCCTGTAGTTTAGACAAATAAATAAAGGAATTAAATGAACGAGAAAAATAATAAGGAACAAAATTATAAACTACAGGCAATACATTCTCCGTCGTAATTAACGTAATTTCATCATAAATAGGCCGTAAAATAATGAAAATATGACCGTATTAGGACCGTCATGAATTTGAATATTATATAACATTTTACGTTCCGATGATGTAAAAATTGCAACCTCCTCCAAAACATAAAATAATGAGAATAAGAAAAGCAAATATAGACAAAAATAAATCAATAAAAATAATACTAACTGATGTATAAAACTATATAAATAAATCCTAATTTAAATGCGCTTAAAGTTTGCAAACATAGTAAAATAAACCAGTCTGAATTAAATGTTTAATATTGTATAGTCCTTACGTACTAATAAAAAAAAATTAAACTACGGATATAAACCAACCTATCTCATATCTATTTGAACTCAGATCATGAAACACTTTGAAGGTTGAACAGTCCTAAATATTAAGCACCTACACCTAACTATAATCGTAATGTAACATCGAGGTTGCAGTGTTTCTAGTCAATATGTAATCTAAAAAAAATTTATCAAAAAATTATATCGACTTAAAAAAATGTACTCTATAAAACCACTAAAAATTAAAAAAAAATCGTTATTTTAGATTGCTTGGAACACAATCAATTTATTAGGACAGTAATATACAGTTATTGTTATTTTTGGAGTCGGTGCCAGCCAAGGTCAACAAACGTGTAATGAAGTAGCGCAGATATACATATAATTTAATGAAATGTAACGTTGCCTGCACTAAGCATTTCTCAATCGACACAAAGACAGCAGCCGCGCGGTGTTGAACAGCACGAGGCTCAGCGGCGGGGCTGGGAGGGGAGCACCTGGTTTAATTACGTATTTATACATGATCGAAATAACGTAAGTTAAAAAATGGTTGATTTGAGGTAATTTCGTTAAATTTCATAAAAGTTTGGCAGGCACCGACACCAAAAATAACAATAATTGCATATAACAGTCCTAATAAATTGATTGTGTTTTAAGCAGAAAAAAATGAGGGGGTCGGGACAGCAAAGTGCCAAGCCTCATTTTTACACTTCTGAGCAAATTAAGATTGAATGTTTGATTAAATACTTAAATCACGGTAATTGCTTTCATGTAGTTGTTTGTGTGTGAAGGTAAAATTTGTTATGGTTTGACCAAATTGTAGTAATTTGTAATGTGATATTTCAAAATTAAAGATATAATTCGGGGTAATTTGTAGCAAACTCTATGTGGCTTGACACTTTCTTGGCCACATGAAATGAATCGTCACTTGCACTTGCAATAATGTTTGATTGAAAATGCACACAAAATAACAATTTCTGTCTCTTCCAGCCTATAATATTCTCACCAATCTATTTTACTTAAATAAATGATTTTTTTACAACTTTTAAGAATAACAGATTATAATCATCACAAACTTCAAGGCTTGCTGAAGAAGTAAAATATAAAGACTCAGATGAAAATCCAATAGTAGTGCAATGTCCGTGCGAAACATTTTACTCATTTTATTTTATATTATTGCTTGGTTTTCTCGCGCACATATAAACAACTTTTTTTATTAAGTTTTTAAAAGCTTTCTTCAAAAATTTGCTGAAAGAACAAATACTGCATAAACATTGGACTAAACGAGTGATGTATCCAATTGCATTGTTATCAAAGAGTCTTGTCTATCATAGTATCTCAGTAACGTATGTGTCAACAACGTCTGCTCACAGTTGAGTGTAATAGTTATCGATAGATTGGGGAATGTATTCTGATAACTTCATAACATCACATACTTTGTTGTTCTGGATCTTCCTTGCCCCTTGGTACTTGTTCTTGAGGTGCAGGATACTTGCTTCACCTCGCTCCCTGGTGATATATACTCTTCAAAGTCGCTGTTCGTTCTGTGTTTCAGTTTCATAACCCACGGATTTCTCTTTTCATATCTGAAACAATTGACATCTGCAAATTTCAGAACCGCACCACTTACACACGTCTTTTTTATGTATTCGTCAGTCCGTTTTTCAACTGCTTCAAATCACAAAAATCAGTCATCCTCATTTAAGTAACGCTGAACTTTTATTTCCACCCAATTGTTGTTGTCTGAGCAAAACTTAAGATAACATTCATATATTGTTTTTATATTCATGTCACTTCCTAAGAAAACTCACAGAGGATTTTAGAATCTGCTGTAATGTGACAGGTATTTAGACATTCCACTATATGAGCATGGACACTACTGACTGTTCCTCCGAGCAGCGATTGGGACGGTTTTGATCTCTTCAGCGTTGATCAAGTGTGGGAGGCCCTGCGTGTGCCTTAATCTTACTAATAATGTTATTTAAACGACCTCTGTGATTCTGAAGACCATTGATACTCGTGAAAGATGTCTTGCAAACCCTAACTTGTTTCCATTCACTTTGATCTTGTAAACAAATATGTTTTACTATATAGTGTTTCCAATTTCGCATTGTTTCTTTACCTCCGCTTTACAGGAATAGCCTCAATGCTACTAAAAAACAACGCATTCTGCTTATCGAAGTCTTCCATGTCCCAAAACCCATTAAACAAACCAATCACTTCTTCTGCTTGAGGGTCAAAACATTTTAACGGACAGCGACACATTTTCCCAACTGTCGGCGAAGGAATTGTATTTCCAGAAGATGAGATATGCTACCTACCATCATTCCTCCTCTTTTTGTTTCTGTGAACGTTCTTCACCGTTTTGACTCTTCTGCGGCCTCTAGGTGCCTTAGCAGGGGAGACGAAGGGGAATCTCTGCATCGTTTCTTAGTGGTCCTCATTCTATAATTTTTTTTGAAAGCATACTTCAGGAAATATTACAAAAACAGTGTCAATTAGAAACAAAACAACAATAAAAATTGACAGCTTAATGCTCTGAAATGTCTATTGTTGGTTGCCGCTAAATAAGTTATCTGTTTTTAAACGACAATGCAAAGGGCAATACAGTGTCAAGCAACATGGGGCAACACAATGCCAAACCACACATGCCTATTTTTGCAATATGTGTGTATGTTTGTAAAATATAATGCTATCATAATACGTTGAAATTCACAGATAAAACCCTTTAAAAACTATTAAATAACTTATTTCCAACTATTTTACAGCAAGAATTCCACTTTTGATCTAACCAACAAAACTGTGAAAATTCGCAGGATTAAAACAATGCCAAGCAACACTCGCCTGTTCCTCACTTTCAGAGGTACTGTTGTTGTCAGTCTCTGAATACAACCATAGTGGGTCATGTTATTATCTTCTTCATCCTTCGATTCACTGAAATAGTTTAGTTTCCTTCCACGAGCCATTCTTCAACTTCGGTGCTATGGTGGGACAAGAACGGAAACATGACAGTAGTGTAGTACTGGCGGTTCTATTGCACGAGCCTAGGAGCCGGATCCCGGATCGGTTCTGTATTTTTTATACTCTTTCTTCTTATGCTGTTCATCCACCATCTTGATCAGTGTCCGTTGTCTTATTACCTAGCAACCCTCATTTGCTCCACCCTCCATCTTGTTTTAAAAAAATAGTTTTATAGCTGTCCTCTAGGTAGGTCTGCCAGTAGTTACTGATAGTCTCCTAGATGGCGTTGATTATTAAGACTTTGGTGCTGAGTCTTTCCACCAGGAGCGCTAGTAGCTATACCAATCGTCTTGGTTCCAGTGTCGTCTGCTAGATAGCATTAGTGTTGTTTGTACTACTGGTTTAGTCCGTCTCCATTTCCAAGTATTACCATTAAGAGGGCTACCGCACCTAACCTAACCTAACCTGACCTCCTACCATGTTACATATCTAACCTTGTCTCCGTCTATTTCTTTAACCTAATACTTTTTTCCTTTGTTTGTATGACCAGTTTTATAAATTTTAAGTACTTTTTATCATGTTTTAGCTTTTACACGTGCTCGACTTCTTGGAATTTATTTTTTTGTCCTGTACCTGTTCTGTGAGTTAGTTTCTCCCTTTTTTTTTTGTTTTAATTTATTAACATTTATGGTGTTACTTTCGTATATGTAAGTTTCACCTTGAAATGCATGATAATATTTTTTTTATTGCTTATGCGTAGAAGGAATGGTCAATTTGTTTTTTGCTCGACTTTTTATACGTTATATTTCTGTTCTTTAAATATTGTTACAAGTTTGAAACACAAAACTTTTCATGAAGGCAATACCCGTGAGTTCTTTTGGGATAGAGGTCTTATAAGTATAAATAATAGAGTAAAATTAAGTACTGGATTTAATAGCTCACAAAGCTACGAAATACACAAAACAGTAATGAACTATAACTCTCACAACACAATTAGTTATGCACACAATTACCACTGCGTCACAGACACGTTAATTAACTTTGACAATTAAAGCACAAAAATGTCTACCATCAATTAATTAAACAGTGCAAATCACGATAAAATTCAGTCATATATACAATCAACATCTTTCAAGTAGTGACAGTGTACAACCTTAATAGTCCGCCGTAGTGATGAATCGTCGTGTGCTGCGCAGTACCCCGAGTGCACAGCTGTCTTCACTCTTGAGGTCTTCGGTTCGACTCCCGTCGCGTACCTCCTCTTCGCCCGTCAGCCCGCCGCTGCAGTCCTCTTGGTTCGTCCAACACTGCTCCAAAGGTAGCCACCTGCCGCCTCACAGTAGACACTGACGTCACCAAGATGTCTTCACCAGTCTATCTCCACAACCATAGCACCTTCCTCTAGCACGACCAATAGCGAACTCTCCCAAATTTCACGATTCGTCCTTCTTATACTCAGTGAAACAGTCGGGGATTTACCGCATTACAGGGGTCTAAAAATAGATATTCCATCATGTTTCGGACGTGCTTTTAGTCACGTAGGCCGCTTCGCAGGGCAAAAACGCAGTTGGGACAGGTATCTATGACGTAGTTTCGGCGGGATTCCCACTGTGAGACACTCGGGGTTTGAGTCATGGGCCAGCCTTCAAGGTGTTTCGACACAGGCCCCATCCAGCCCGCCCTCAGAAACACAGCATGCAACAATATTTTTCCCTTTCGTATAAGTGTTTTACGTATGTTATCATTTTTTCTCTCTCTCCCACCCTCTCTCTCTCTCTCTCTCGTGCTCTCTTGTTCTCTCATATTCTCTCCCTCTCTCTCTCCCTCTCCTTCCCTCTAGGATATTGCATGTTGGTTTTTATGTGTTAAACCTTTAAAGACTGTTTTTCATTTTACATATTTGGTTTCAGTCATTTTCTTCTTTGTTGAACTTTGGTATATGATGATCTAGTATCGCACAGTAACTTTTCGTACTTTGGTTTAAGTATTTTCTTGTATGTAAGTTACTGTAGATATTTTATTTAATTTTTTGTCGGTGTCTAGAACTTTGAAATTATGTTTTCCTTAATCTTCCATTATAACTATTTTCTGCAATTAAAAATCTAATGTTTTTCCATAGGCGTCGGAACTACTTTTACCCTGGTGACGGTGCTCGTAACTATTTGTTTAGGCCCTGAAATATTTTACTTTATGTTATGTGTATGTACTTTTTAAATTATATGAAACTTGTTTTTTTTTTTTTGTTGTGTTTGGCCCGTGGTTCTTCAGTTATACGTTTTTTATACTACTGAACAGCGACCTTATATTAGGTCTGGCAAATATCATTATACCATTCAACATATGTTAACATAGCATTTTGTCACCTAACCATGCACTAACTCTACCTTTTCCTGACACAGTAATAATCTCATTAATTTTGCTTTTGGGAAACATGTTTTTTGCAATAAAAATACAAAATAATATATTTTTTTAGAATTTTATTGAGATAATTTATTATTTTGTATACATTTCCATTCAATATCATTCTCGAGCTGTTGTGAGACATCATGTCTAACTGATAACTGTACTCAATGATGCGGTGGTGTTTCTTGTTTCGCAGTGTAGTCATGGAGAGTCTATTATTTCTGCAGTAGTCTTCTAGTAGCTGCTAGTAGTCTACCACACCTCTCTTCATTGCAGTCCTCCGGCAGTATGGGTGTTGCGTTTCAGCTTATTGTGCAGGCTTTTTCGGTGAAGCCAGGATGCAGGAGACTGTCGGGAGAGAAAAAGTTTCATCACATTAATAACGTTCAGTACATTTGTTAGGGAAATAGTATGATACAGTGACAAATATAACATAAATAGTATAATGAACATGGCTTACCTTCAGTTAGAGTATCCATGTGGTAAAGTGTTTACTCCATCTTCGCAAACACGTCGCTTGTCGTCTAGCCAAATAAGCACCAGGTTGTTGCTACACTCGGAATATAGTTGCTTTTTTCGTGATCGTATACTATGTACAGTTACTCGCATAACCTTCTCTCTATTCAAAGCTCTGATATAGTCCTGCAAGGTAATTTTCTTTTTGATCAAACATTTCTGAATTCCTTTGGCCTTTTTGCATACATTCTCGCAGCACCTGTAGGCATACATCTTCGCTCGCAATCCTACAAACTCAGTCATAGGCACACCATTACATTCGTCTTTGAATTTGCCTATAACCTTTTTGTTTTTAGGTGAGTAGCATGGATGGTTGACAGGATAGGATGATATATCGAATTCACCACGGATGTCAGGATCGGTGAACATGTCTTGATAAAAGTCACCCGTTCGTATCTCGTAGATGAAACTGTCTGTGTCCATGTAGGCCAACTGCAAATCATCACCATACTTAGCCTTCATTATATTGTCACGAAGCCTTTTTTTTTTGTTTTGTCCTTTTTGTTTTAATTTCCTTTTTTTGTTAGGATCCGTGTGTTAACTTTAGCTTTTTTTCTTAAGTAATAGGGACTTTGAGGGCTGTTGATAACTTGAAGGAGTATAGTAGATGATCCGAGCATCTAAATTTAGATATGGCTCAGTACATCGCAGTGTTTTTTCGTTCCCGTCACGTTAGTTTCCAGCGAAGGCGGGTTAGCAAACATGTGTTCGCTTCACGGTAATTCGCTCATAACAACAGCTGTAGAAATGCGCAGTCAGTAAACATGTGTTGCGCGCTGCGAATGTGTTTCTCCCCGGGTTAGCGCACATAGGACCGTCTGAAATGTGCTGTGTTCGTAGGGCAATGCTCGTTTAGCATGACGTGATCCGGCCAGCTGCTTGTTTCCAAGGCCAGTAGACACCTTCCTCACCCCCCCTTTCTTGTTCGTCTTCTTCCTACCTTCTCCTTCCCCTCCCCTCTCTTGTTTGTCATGTCGCTTCGTCACGATTGTCAGGAGTACCAATCCCTCTAGCTTATTCCCTCCTCTCTCTGTCTTTCCCTACTCTCCAGCGACACGTTT
>PNEQ01135493.1:0-31727 GCA_003012365.1 Medauroidea extradentata
TTTATAAAACCAATCCTATACTTAGGATGAACAGCCATTGCAAATAAATTAAATACATTTCTCGGCCTCTTCAGAAAAATGGCCTGGCTGCGTCAAAATTCGTACAAAAAGTCCTTCTTTCTCAAAAGGAACCTCAATTCTCTCTGGACGTCTAAGATAACACACCTAGTAGGTGATAACAATCATGATTAAAAAAACCCAATTTGAACTTACCGCGCCTCAGTGTACTCCAAGCATAAGAGAAAATAAAACACCACAAAGCTATACCTATCATTACCTCTGAGCACACTGAAAACTACAAAGAGATATCAATCTCATAAAATCAAAACATTAACTACTATAACTCTGAATAGACCTGAATTAAAAAAAAAAAAAAACTAAATGGAAGGTATTATATAAAATAAAAATACACAAAATAATTATTTAATAATATTAGCACTGCAAGGGAAGGGCCTGTAATAAACAAAAATCATTTAAATATTCCATGGAAATTATAATTCATACTTATGTCCTTGATTTCACCAAAAATTGCAAAATACACTATACTAACAACAGAAAAAAATATATACACACATGTATCTGTATACCCTTACAACTCTTAAAATTGATACAATGTCGTAGATTTGATGATCATTACGATACTTTTTAAAATTTAACTATTGTCATTGAAATCGAAAAGAGCTGTCATTAAAATTTCTTGGTGCATTACATATAAGTTCAGTGATCGCGTGGAGTAAACATAAAATAGAATACGCTTAAGTGACGTTTGTGTTTCTAGAACTACCCCTAAGGATGTAGGTACTTTAAGTACTCGTTATAAAATGCACTGAAATATTTCAGATATTTGGCCACCTAACACCTGGCGTGGCTTGTTCGGCGAGGTGGAGATCGGCAAGAAGAACACAAACAAAGCCGAACACACAACAAGCGCCGTCTGCTTAAAAAAATCGGGTGAACACCTGCCCGACCAGGCGGTGCCAACACAACACAATCAACTATCCCCGAGAGTACGTCAGCAGGTATCGGCGATACAAAGTGTCATCGGGTGAACACCTGCACGACAATACGGTGCCGACATAACAAAATGGCGGCATGTCAACACCTGTAAGGCAAGGTGGCCCTACCACACGACCATCAATACGAAAGTTTTTTTTTTAACTGTGAGAAATAAATAAATTTATGTTATAGTTTTTTTTTTAATTTATCATTTGTAAATTGCGCCTACCTGGCTACATTTTTTCTTTACCGAGAGGTTTGACTGCGGGCAGGATGTATTTTATTAGTCTAGAATGATGACTGGAAGGTTTATTTTATAATGTGTTATTTGCTTTCATTAAAGTGGTTTACACAATTAAAATTTAAGTATTAAACAAAGTGAAAGTTAAAAACTTCAATCACATTTTTTTCTTCAATCGGAGCGTACACAATAATTATTGTTTTTACTTCTTCAGCAGTAGAAAGTGTTTAATATTAACTTATCACAGAAAACGTTGGCAGACCTATGAGGTAATTTATAATAGGTATTTGCATGTGAAAAACTCACACTGTAGAAACATAACATCTAAAGTTTGTTCGTATTGAATGTATTCAAGCAGCAACCTATCGATTGTGTACTGTGAATTTGTTGAGGCTATTGCTGACTCCGTAAGTACATTTATTACTGCTTCGTTTTTAATTGTGTAGACCCATAAGAAAAACTTACTATTAATTGATTAAGTATTTCAATTAAGTAAAACATTCTGCTTGTCATTATTCAGGCGAAGGCTAAGTCATCCAACCTGGAAGCCGTGAGCTAGTCGACTGCACCGATGTCCCGGTTAGAAGCTCCGTCCACGCTTCGCGTCCCGCCCTTAATTCCGTCGTTGTTCTTGCTTCTCGTTGCTTATGATGACATCATTTCTGGACTGGGTTTTGATACCAACGTTGCACTTCCGAGGGGCGTAGTCATGCTAGCCTGGCTCACATATTGACCACATTTTGTACAATATCGAGCGAGGCTGTTTGTCGTTACGCCATGCGGCGAATGTTATTGTTCAAAACCTTTACAAAGTGTCTTGATGGCCTCATTCCTGGTTCCTTACTGCTAGTCGTGTTAAGAAATGCTTTTCTGTATGGTCCAGGCATCTCGTAACATCATGGTTCCTGTAATTGTAGGCCTACCGACCTAAAGAGAACTGCTAGTGTAGCGTAGCAACCATAAAAATACTTAATGGAAAATTTAGAGTTTTTTAGCCACTTAGTGTAGTTATTCACGTCCCGATACTAAATGTGGAACTATCCATTATCATTAGTTTTCTTTGGTAAATGGCAAAGAATGATGATAAAGACCATGAGGCAACTGAGGAAAAAGAAAATGTTATAAACGTGGAAGCAGATATTTTAACACTCCTCTATCAACTTCAAAAGCCTTGTAACGTATGGCAAGATCAGAATCACGTATTTTATTGTTAATTCGTTCTAAGTATTTGCTACAGATTAAAAATAATTTGGGTTATGTAATGGCTGACTTAGGGTATTTGTTTTGTGCTTAGATGAATAATAATGCTAAGAGACGGGCTTAACTAGGATTTTATATTTTAAAGTTATTCCATTTGTAATCATGAGTGTGTTTTGACGGAGCAGCTAGGCCCAACAATGCTAGCGGGAGACTGACGCTCGAGAGACGAGGTTTGATTGGCTGAGAGAACAGACGCTAATAAGTTTTGAACGAATTACTAATTTTGTTAAAGGTTTATGGGAGTTGGATCGACGTTCTTGGTAGGAGAGACACGCAAGGTCGTATGCTCTCGTTTAGGTGATTTTAATTAGTGCAGAGAGAGAGAGAAAGGTGGTGTATATAAGCTGTTCGCATGGTGCGTGTAGTAAATCGGCACCAAACAGCCCGTGTTCTGTTTTAGGGAAGATAACACGGAGGAAACCATTGCCTTCCGATGTTACAAGAACATCTAGACTACACAGCAACATGCTCACTGCAATGAAGACGTAAGCTAAGTCTCGCCAACATGTATATATCGTAGTTTAAGCCTGTCTTTAGCCTCTGCAGCCGTCATACACTTTTCGTAGTTTGATGTTAGCGTTCGCACTCTGGAAACTATTTCACTCAACGACTATCCCTGGGTAAAGAAAATCATGCTTGATACTGAGTTTTGCCGTGGCAATAACTAAATTAATAATTCCATTTATTAGTGAGGTAGCAATATAATTTACTTAACCATTTTTGCACTCACATATCTATATCAGACTAAGTGGCATTACTTATTTAATTTTCTGACAAATCAAATTGGTTACAATTATCGTAATTAGGAGTCAGCAAAGTATAAATTATTAATTCAAAGTCAATATTACTTATTTACCGAGAGCATCCATGTTGTAACACACTGAATAGTGTCGTCTTCGTAACTGAACACGTAATACATAATAATTTTTTTTATGTTGTGTGGCTATAGATTCTTCTGTGATTGATTTAGTATCTAGTAGTTCTACATGCTAGAAATTAGAGGATCATCAGCGAACTCATCCAGAACTTTATGTAGTAAGACAGTCTCTGGTGTTTCCCCTATTCACACACTGAACCCTACACTTAATGAGCTGAGCTATTATTTCAAAATGTATTCCCTTGAGATTCCGAACCAATGGTACGTCAAAGCTGGGCTATTAAATATCGCAGTTGGCCATAACAGCATTGTGTTTTGCATCATATAGAGTTTCGCAGAGCGAATTGCATTACGTTGCATAGTAAAAAGTGGCGCCAACGTGTAGGCTGCGAGCCAGAGGAACTACGCCACACAGACACGAAGGGTATTTAAGGGCAGGAACAGTCAATACCTAGGCCAGTTAAATCATGGTATAATTTTAAAAAATTGAGGATGTCGAAGCAAACGGAGACAACTGAACCTCGAGACGAAATGAAGGAGCAGTATAGAGCGGAATACGTAGAGCTATGCGAAGAAACGGCCTGGGTGCACGAGGAGGTGCTAATAGCAGACACCGCGACGAGTGAGGTCACGGAAACAGAATCGTTCCAGGTCTCAGAACAGTCTATGCTCAGCAGGTTGGAAAGCATGATCAGTGCTATGGCCGTAAATATGCAAGCTTTGAGGGTGAGATGCAGTCGGTGAGGTATGAGGTGCAAACCATTGGTCAAGGTTTAATAACGGAGTTTACCGGACGATGCGAGGTACTACAGCGGCAAATGACGTCGCGTAATGAAAACCTAAAAGGGAAAGTTGAGTAGCTACAGGGTGATGTGGTAACAGTGGTAACGAGGTACAAGCGTAACGTGAAGAACATTGAGTTAGTTAAAGAACAAGTGACCTCCCAGACCCGAGAACTAGAGAGCAAGGTAGAGCAGCTGGAAAGCATTCCACTGGCAGCTGAAGTGACAGTTTAGGTGCGGGAAACTATGACGTCACAACACGACTCTTTTGACCGCCGTATTGAAACACATTAAGCTCAAGTGGAAAAGGCGTCCCACGTAGCACGTAGTAAAATCAACGTACGCCTGGCGAGCGTGGACGAGCACCTAGGGCACTTAGAGACCAAGGTCGACGACATGGTAGCCGATCTAAGGCGAGTTCAGATAGCCCCCGAGGCCGAGCACGACGCCAATCCCACGTCACACGCGACTACATCAACGACTGATGCTGCGGCAACCCGACCAGCCATTGCAGGGTTCGCAGGCTAACCGAACGCACCAGCAGCCTGACTACTGAGCAACCAACCATCCAAGCTCTGGGTTGAACAATTGCCCAAGTTCGAGGGAAGAACAGGAGAAAACCCTGTCAACTTTCTTCTAAAATTCGAGGAGTACGCTCGTTTGTTTGTACTGAGAGATGCTGACATGATTAGGTGCCTCAGTATGTGTGTCTGAAGTCTACGGTTTACTTTTGGTGGCAGCATACACGAGGTAAGGTGGCTACATAACCGACTTTAAGGGGCGATTCATGGGACATTTCTGGAATAGGAAGATCCAGGGAAATTTGAGGGCGCAGCTCCATGCAGAGCGATTCACCCCGGGAAAAGGGCGTAGCCTGGAACACCAACTTTCAGACATGTATGAAAAGTCTAGGCACTTCGACCCACCTTTTAGCGAGGACGAACTCAATGCCATGATCCTCAGACAGCTGCCATACATGTACCAGACGCACTGGGTCGGCAGGCACTACTTAGATATCGCATCATTCCACAATGACCTAGTATAATTTGAGGTCATCGAACGCCAGTTACGACAGCAAAATGGCCGAGATTCCGACAACAACGCATGACGAGAACGCCCGGGCACCATGTACAACAGACCCGCACAATCAGAGCCCTGAATGTTTCCTAGATATCCAGACTGGCCACGAGTTAACACCCTAAGCATTGTAGCATATCGGCCATACCCTAACTCTAGCCAGGAGAGCCGCGGAGGATACAGATACTATCGGGACAGGAAGTTTTATGGCTCGCAAAACGGGCATGGCAAGAGAAGCTACGGAGTTCCCTGGAGGACACAGTTTAGGGAGGACGAAGACCACAGAGAAGCCCTCCATATTTTCTAGCCTGAAGAACAAGCGGGAAAGACGTATCAGTGACCCAGGACACCCACCTTCCACGTTGTCAAGGTACAACGACTAGGGCTACGATTTTGTCGCAAAAAGATTTTTGCCCCACTTTGTTTCAGTGTCTCTCGTGCACATCGGTATCTTTGCTTCATGGTTATTGGCAGCGTGTCTTTGTTCAGATACGTTTCTCATTTGACTGCACCAATCAGAATAAGATTATTGTGACTTCGTACGTCTGTAATTTGCCAAGGCAAATGAGAGTAAAATTATCCAATTACGGGCAATGTTGCAGACCTGTAGACGTGCACATGACGCATCGAAACCAAATGTTGCAAAAATCTTTTCGCCATAAAATCGTGGCTCTAAAACGACGCAAGACATGGAGGAAGCGCTAGAATTGGCGCGGCAACATACGAGTCAGGAATGTCCAAGCCTAGAGATTATAGAACTAGAGACGGGGGATATTTTGACAAGCAAGCCCCACTGAACCCCACATCACCGTCGTTCGTGCCGCAAGCATATGATCGAGGATGAACAGGGATGGCAGGCCAAAGACAAGATTACCAAAATGACGGGCCATTAAACTAACAGAGGTCGACGGAGTAGAGGCCCGAGCGTTGACCTACAGCACTGAAGAATTAAGGGGGCCCACCAACAGATCAGCAAGTCCAGTTGACAGCAAAAGTAATCCTTTTGAACAGAATGTGGCATCTGAATCTAAACTGTGCACTGTGTTTTTAGAATAGACGGTTACAGAATTATTATAAAAGAACCAGTAGCAACGTTTGATTTTGGCAGCAGAGAGAAGTAAAAGATATTGCGAAACTTCGAAAATCAAGGCGTTAGAAAAGGGACAGCTTGTGTTAGTAAGAGCAGCAAATGTAAGCACACATTGGGGCAATACTATGAGTAAATGAATGCCAATATTTACAGTTCCTTGTAAAGTGTTACGGAGGAAGAACGCTAATTGCTATGAACTAGGGGAGTTGCAATCTGGAGTAACTGTGGGTAGTTGCAATATAACAGCTCTGAAAGTTTATCGTGAGCCAGACAGTACGGCTGTAAAGGAATTGTTTCCCGCTCAAGTGACTGTAGTTATTTTTGTGTAAGGCCTAATATTCTGTTGAGGTCAGTGATATCGTTCGTGTTTATTGTTATTATGAAATCCGGGAGGGCGCTGAGTTTGAGAATTATTTGTGTAGGTGAGCTGAGCGAAGAGACATACCGCGGACAGTGCACGTGACGTTTTTTTTTTACTATGCATGCCCGGAATATATTTTGTGAGTTTTATGAGACGAACACTAACTGAGAGAGAAAGGGCCTACCTCAAGAATTTATTGCTTATCACGGAAAAATGTATCATTACTTATTCTCCGTTCACTCTAAGTGTAGTTCTGAAGTAAACAAATAACGCAATATCATTGCACTTTACTAGATTATAATTATAATTGGCTCAATTTGTGCAGCGCACCGACGTACTATTTCCAACCGACAAAACTGTGTACAGTCGGTATCACAGGAAACAGCAGGGTATCATAGGAAACAACGAAGCCCTCTATGTATATTAAAACAATATTGCGTGGAAATTTTGTACGGGTTGTCGACGTATGGAAACAAAAATTATATAAAAACCTTATAAAAATATTGACATCATGTGCAATTACAGTATTGTTGCGTGCCATGTTCCTGGAGGCCAGTGGTCGGCGGCTGTTTCGTAACACCTTGAGAGCTGGCCGATGACTCAAAGCCCGGGTGGCTCATAGTGGGAATTCCGCCGACACTACGTCATAGATACCTGTCCCAACTGCGTCTTAACCCTTCGAGGGTGGCCGACGTGACTGCAAGCACGTCCGAAACATGATGAAATATCTATTTTTTAGACCCCTGTAATGCGAGGAATAACCGACTGTCTGGGCTAGTATAAAAGCACAGAATCGGCACATTTGAGGAGAGTTCGCTATTGGAAGTGCTAGAGGAAGGTGCTACGCCTGTGGAGAGAGACTGGTGAAGACATCTTGTTGACGTCAAAGTCTACTGTGAGGCGGCAGGGGGCTACCTTCGGAGTAGTGTTTGGCGATACAAGAGGACTGCTGCGGCGGGCTGACAGGCGAAGAGGAGGTGCGCGACGGGAGTCGAACAGAAGACCTCAAGAGTGAAGATAGCGGTGCACTCGGGGTGCTGCGCAGCACATGGTGAGCCATCACCACTTCGGACTGATAAGGTTGTACATTGTAATTATTAGATATACTGTTGATTGGATATATGACTGAATTTTATTGTGATTTATAGTGTTTAGTTAATTGATGGTAGACTTTTCTTGTGCTTTAATTGTCAAAGTTAATTAACGTATCTGTGACACAGGAGTAATTGTGTGCATAACTAATTGTGTTGTGAGAGTTCTAGTTGATTACTGTTTTGTGTATTTCGTATCTTTGTGTGCTATTAAATCCAGTACTTAATTTAACTCTTTTATTTGTATTAAAAGACCTCTATCCTAAAGAACTCATGGGAATTGCCCACATATAAAGTTTGTGCTCTCAAACTTGTACCAGTATATTTCAAAATTTAATTGTAATTATCAAGCCATGAGTAACGATCTCATTCAAATATTCCGGTCACGTAACGAAAATTTGGTACTACATGCAGAAAAAAAATTTATCAACAAAATGAGTGATTAAACTTACTGTAAAGTCCTCCTGAGTAATTTTGTACTTCGTATTGGAAAATTTTCACAAATCACCAAACAATCTGTCCATAATTCACGACACATATATTTTTTGTAAAGAGTGCTACGCAAGATTTTTATTCTTGCCGTATAAACATCGTCGCAGTTTTTTTAATAATGAAGACATATTATCCACGTTTCGAAAACCATGCAAGACATTTTCACTGTTCACATCCGGCGTCACATAACATAGTCCGCAAGCGATGTAAACATAAACCGACGCGAGGACGGAACGAAATAGGTCAAGGAATTTTGGTACGGACGAACTGGAACGGAAAATGGATACACGAAAAAACCATTCGCAGTAGCCACAACATTGACACGTTAATGTTCGAAAATACTTTGAAAAAATAAAACATTATATCTTATTGTGATATTTCTGACTTATTTTTACTGTGGCAATTATTACTGAACTAAACTAATGGTATTTTCGTTTTTCGTAAGTGTCGTACATCTCTAAAAACTGACTTGTGTACCGAGAAACTCGTACGTTTAACAGTGTGTCAGTCGTTAAATAACTCGTGAACCAACTATACGGACGTGTCGTTCGCTAACCATAATTACAGTAATAAACATATAGCGTCGTAGATTGTGTTTGCAACGTCTGAATATTTTAGATATTTGTTAATAAAACTCTCTCATTAAGTGATGGAGTGGTAAATTTATATGTACACGACAGATAACAAAGATCTATTTCTTATGCAAGATCACAGTGCATGGCGGTCGACAGCCAATGAACATGTTTGTTTATAATTTGCTTTGTTTATCCTAAAACTCATATTAGAGTGAACGGAGTATAGATTGGAAGTTACGATAGCCTGAAATGCTACCGCAGTGAGAGATTGCCTATACCTACCCGCACTTAGCTAAGAGATGAAAGCCAGAACTACGCGCACAGTCCCAGAACATGCAAGCTAAGGAAAGCTATTTTCTCACCAACGGTCCAGTATACTCTTGACCACGGCCGTAGAAGAACAGGTCTGAACACTCGCCTAGAAACTTGACCCCCTTGTTTGGCTGTAGTTCACCAAGTTACTAAGAATATTGTGTTTTATTGGCGCTGATGTTAGGGCGGTCGGACTAAACTCCGCCCACTTCCTTTCCGCTAAGGTAAACAATTTATCAAAACGTATCTTTTATCAATTTATGAAATACTTTCTTCGCTCACAAATTTAAGAAAAGGCTCCAGCAATCTTTATTTAATTTATAAATTTAACAATGAAAAAAGTGGACGGAGTTTGAGTCCGACCGCTCGGGAAACAGCGCCAAAAAGTACGACATTCTCGGTAACTTGACGAACTACAGTCAAACAACAAGGGGGTCAAGCAAAATACATTGTTAGATAGGCGAGTGTCCAGACTGTTCTTCTACGACCGTGCTCTTGACGAAGATGGTTACCGGAGCAAGGGCTGGTAACATGACACCACGCTCTTAAGTCGCAGGTTGCTGAGTGGCGAAAAAAAAAAAAATCGAAAGTCAGGTTTTAAACCGAAAGAGTGTGCGCAAAGAACAGCGGCGGCTGCAAGATTATTTGCTTTTGTTTTGAGTTTCTTTAAATCTGGTATTTGCGTGGTTGTATTTCGGTTGTTTAG
This sequence comes from Medauroidea extradentata, assembly GCA_003012365.1. Taxonomy (NCBI): domain Eukaryota; kingdom Metazoa; phylum Arthropoda; class Insecta; order Phasmatodea; family Phasmatidae; genus Medauroidea; species Medauroidea extradentata. The sequence goes on from PNEQ01135493.1 coordinate 9,861, forward strand.
TTATGTGTAAACGTTTGTTGAATGGTTGATTGGTTTTGAAGGCTGGACACAGATAAATTCTACCTGTTATTGAAGTTGGCAACACTTGGTTTTAATGTTGTGTTTACAGTTTTCGCGTCAACTGTTTGAAAATGGTAGATGTTTCAAGACGTTGGTTAAAACGCTCGAAACTTCAATTTGGCTCTATGCAACATATGACCAGATCAGAAATACGTACTTTATTTTTAAATTTTATTACATTCTATGTATTAACTACATCTTTATGTAACGTAAATAAGTTTTGATAGTGTTTAATTTATTTAAATTATTTTGGGTTATGTAATTGCTGACTTAGGGTATTTATTTGTGCTTAATGGAATAATTGTGCTAAGATACAGGCTTAACTAGGATTTTATATTTTAAAGTTATTTCTCTTCTAATCATGAGTGTGTTTTGACGGAGCAGCTAGGCGCAACAATGCTAGTGGGAGACTGACGTTCGAGAGACAAGTTTTGATTGGCTGAGAGAACAGACGCTAATAAGTTTTGAACGAATGATTAAATTTGTTAAAGGTTTATGGGAGTTGGATCGACGTTCTTTGGTAGGAGAGGCACGCAAGGTCGCATGCTCTCGTTTAGGTGATTTTAATGAGTGCAGAGAGAGAGAGAGAGAGAGAGAGAGAGAAGTGGTGTATATCAGCTGTTCACATGGTGCGTGTAGTAAGTCGACACCAAGCATCCCGTGTGCTGTTTTAGCGAAGATAACACGGAGGAAAACATTACCTTCCGATGTTACGAGAACATCTAGACTACACAGCAACTCGCTCCCCGCAATGAAGACGTCAGCTAAGTCTCGCCAACACGTATATCTCAGCATATAATTACACTGAAAAAAAAACTTGAGTATTTTGAAGTTTTGAGCAATACTGGTTATATCGTATTATATACATTACCTATCCTATAGTTAAGCTCCTACTTGCTGGGTCAAGGGTCCCGGGTTCGATACCTGGCCGGGGAGATAAATATTAACAGTTGTCTCTCTGGGTTTAGATTTAGGTGTTGTGTTTGCTTCCCCCTTCCCCCCTCATCAACACACTGCGTAAGACCATGGCGAACCACCGGAAATATCACCTCGCCTAGTCGACCTCGGAGGATATCGAGGTTTTCATCACATGGCACCTCCCCTTTTCACCCTCCTCACAAAATAAATCTTGCTTCTAAACGTTTTTTTTTTCGTGCTAACAGCCATCATATTGTATTACCCCATACTGTAATTGTTTTATCGTATGATTTCTTCTGCTGAACTTAAGCAAAAATAAACAGTAATTACTTAACTGTGTACACTTCGATTGAAACAAATTTTGTGTGAAAGTAGGCCATTTAAGTTTCACAGTGTAACTTAAATTCATGAAAAAAAAAAAAAACATATATAGAGAGAGAAAGAGAGAGAGACATGTGTGGAACATTTACAAAATATTTAAAAATTAAATAGCTATTTATTTTAAATACATAGAACTTTGCAGTTTTGCTGTGTTGACACCGCCTGGTCGGGCAGGTGTTCACCCGACATTTTTTATCAGGCGGTTTTTTTGTGTGTTCGGCTTCGTTTATGATCTTCTTGCCGATCTCCACCTCGCCGAACAGGCCACACCAGGTGTTAGGTGGACAATTTTCTGAAACAATTCACTGCATTTTATAACGGATGTTGAAATACAAAATATAATTTAAAAACGTGTAACCGTATCCTTAAATAAGAGCTCTTAAGCACAGGGAAGAACTCGCATCTGCGTATTATATTTCCTCTTAAACTGATTATTGCACTTCTGTGTAATTCAGCAGGTAATGTAGGAAGAGCAAATAAACATTGATGTTTGCTCTTTTCCTGTTCTATATTTTTTGGTCAGTAATTTACTTCAAAAATTTCGAGTTGTGCGAAAATCTACGAATTTGTATCAATTAAGCCTACACTATCCAATAAAAATAGCCCATCAGCGAAAGGCACCCGATTGGTGTTAAACTGACATTTAAGGTCTAATCTGGAGTTGTAAAATAACCTACCTACTTGCTAGGCAAAATTAACTATATTTAGCCTGCAATATTCTTGGAGTAAACGCATGTTCCTGAACAAAACGGAATAGAAAATTAGCGCTCACAAATATGTGCAAACAAACTGAAACCAACTATTTTTAATTCAATTTTTTATTGTATTTATCAATTAATAATTACTGGAAAACCACTAGAGAAATCCACAGTAAACTTTTTAAGGCATATATATTTATATAGTGTAAAGATGTAAACTAAATTTTTTTATGTACGATTATGTCCCAATTTAATATAACAATAGTAGGCTACGATTTATGATACGATTTGAACGTCAGCGATGTTCGGAAATCAAATTTAACGATTACGGTGCATAGTGTGTCTTTGTAAAATGACGGAGTCTTCTCTTACTCAGTATCGGGACTTTCGTAAATTTCACATCCTTTCTTTCCCTTAAAGGTTATATTTAAGAAAAATCCCGTCTCAGGATTAGCATACACCAAAAGGGGTATTTGCCATCGAAATTTTACGTTTCTGGGTTAAGCGATGTGAGCTGTGCTTTGATATTTTAGTTAGTCAATCAGTGTTGTCATATATACAACAATACATGTGAAATATTGAAACGCAACATTTATCTGTAATCTGCTTGCGAACTGCATTTACATGCAATCATTCTTATGCTATATTTTTCAAATATTATATTATATTTTGTTTTTTAATTTTATTGGTAATTCTATACTGCTATTTTTTCCCCTTCAGTAACTGCTTTCATCAACATCAGAATTTTAAACACAATTTCTTACGTCCTTAAGGATTTCAGTGACGACACAAGTAAGAATGTTGCTAATAAGAAAAAGCAATTTTCTTTTAATACCAACAATATTTAAAGAAAGTAAGAGCTAATGTATGGTAAGGACAGTAATTGGGTGTGATGGTAGTAGCTAACAAACTACTACCCCCCCCCCCCTTCCAAGGCGATCCAGGTACGATCGCAGGTTGAGTCAGCATCCGGATTTTCGGATACGGGAATCATGCAGGACGATATCGCTGGTCGACGGGTTTTCTCGGTGATCTCCCATTTCCCCCGCTCTTCTCATTATGGTGCTTCTCCGTTGCAGAGCCTCATCTCATGTCATCCTTCGAGGCAAGCAGATACCTCCAGGCTCTCAGAAACAAGTCTTCAGTTCTGTGTACAATACACTAGCCCTCGTGTTTCCTCCTCATATGTTACGATATTAATGTAACTGTGCACGATTTTATAACCAAGCAAGCAGGCTTAGGACAGCCTGATTTAGTTTCAGCGTTCATCAAAAACGTTCTAGGCGAATTTTGGAATGGTACTGTAATATAGACCCTGGCTTATCCGATCTCATATTTACTCCATGTATCTCTACCAAGATTGTTAAGCCTTTTGGTGCTGGGTGGGTAAGTTTCCAGTCCGAAAGTTGGTGAATATGTAGTGGTTGGCCACTGCCTTCTGCAGGATGATGATTGGAACACAACACAACACCCAGTCCTCAACCCGGGAAGGTAACTGTAAATTTTCCTCCCCGGCTGGGAATCGAACCCAGAAACCTTCGACCTTCGGCTAGGAACACTAACAATCGAGACAAGTAGTCGGACAAAGTTGTTTAATGACACGTAACGCCTTCAATTAGTACTATTAATAAAATAGATTCAATTGTATCATTGTTGCGACTGTAAGAGATTATAGATAAGCCTACAGCCGGTTTGTCCAGTTAAGGACTCCGACTACTACAGTACAATACATGTTCTGGATGGAGAATCAGTGCGAAAAATGTCACTAATTAATTCACAAAATTTAATGACGAATTTTTAAACAAAAAGTTTGTGCAGTTTCATAGTTAATACAGCAACATAAGAAAATTTTCGACGAAACAATGTAAGTGAACATATATGTTTTTCTCAAATTTAAACTTTCACGTAACTATTAGAAATTGTACTGTGACATAATATTTAATAAAATAACTAAATGTGGCAGTATTTCTCAAGAAATAACTTGTGAAATATTAGTTGTTTAAGAGAGACTACAAAAAGACCGCAATTTTATGCCGTACATTTCATCTCTCGTTGGCCATATTTGCTTTTCGGATTGTATATCTAATGGTTTACGAACATTCTTCCCTCACTTTTAGGGGATGTACCGAAATAATTCTGATATTACAGACTTTTATTTACAAACAGAAGCCAAAATACCAATGAAAATATGTCTAACCTCAAAAATTATGTAATTCCATTAAAAATTTATCTCACAGGGAATGAGTTTTCAAAAACCCTTTCTTAGAGCTTACAAGAAACTCCTGTGCAAAATGTCATGCTACTGGACCACCTGTTGGTGAAAGTGGTTAGAACACTCGCCTCCCACCAAGGCGATCTGGGTTCAGTTACCTGCGCGATTGGTCCCTGTATGTTCGCCTGTGGGAATCATGGCGGAAGATGCCGCTGGTCGGCGGGTTTCCTCGGGGATCTCCCGTGTCCCCCGCCCTTTCATTCAGATTCTGCACCATACATCATGTCACCTATATGTAGAGTGTTAGCCAAGTTCTAATTGCTTTACTTTACTTCTACCAGTACAAGTTGTTTTCTGCCTTTCAGTCAGTGTTGAGAGTTTGATCAAATACGTCGTTTACATAAGGGGAACTGTGATCAGTTGAGAAAGAACAGAAAGTATCGTCAGTGTATTTGGCGGCCAAGGCACATCTGATAATATGACTGATGGCCCTGTGTAAGTTCCTACAACTTAAGAGTTGACTTTGGAGATTACCTATTCTTTAAAACTTAATGAGAGCCGATAACGTACAACTATTCTGTACTTTCTAGCAAACTGGTTTTACTATGCAGGGTACTTTTTTTTTTTTTTAACTGGATAACATTTTAGCTCATTTACCAATTTTAACGAAATTACGTTATTAATTAGTTATCATCATGCTACATGTAATCTTGACAATTATCTGAGTACACTGAGAGAAATAATTGTTTCATTATATTACATATATTTGTTTGGGTGATGTTTGCTTCAACTAAACAATATTTTGTTGGTAAGAACAAGCTTGGAGTCCTCGAAACAAATTTAATTATTTCCCACGACCAAATTATTCATTTAAACGCACTTTGTTTGTGCCAAACGTATATTTGTTTACTACAGGACGTCAAATAAATATTTTGTGTAAACAAACAACACGTTACAACTTGTAAACAAAATAATATTGTTAGTTATAAGTGATGTGCTTTGAACCAACAATTTTTTTTCGTTGGACTAAATGATTTTGTTGACGAAACTAAATACATTTGGTTGACTTGCGGTAGATGGCAGGCTGGCGTAAGAAGTTATATCATTATTTACAACAGAATTACAGAGAGATTGTACTATACAGCATGAGTTTATATTTTAACCAAGCGAGGAGACGAAACGGTAACACGTTTAACTCGTGTTCGGAATGACTTAGGTTTGATCTCCAGCTCTGACCATCCTGATATGGGTTTACCATGCCCGACTCCTCTCTCAGCTCCTGTCATAGGACCAAGTTGTCATTCAACCTCCTCTAATGACCTCATTGTCGACGAGACATACAGTCCACTTACCTGACTCTAGTTTTATGATTTAAATTATAAAATTATAATAAAAAAGTAGAAACTCGGGCCCAAGCACTTAAATTAGTCACAGAATGGTTAAATGAGAGAGGATTTACTGAAGAAATTTTCGCCAATGCTTAACATCGAGGTCTTAAGCAATGGTGAGTGGTGACATGCTGCATAAAGCGGAATACATGGGTAGGGAAGCGGGAGAGTCCTGAAAAAACGCGTCGACCAAAGAACCGTCCGGCACGATTACATGTGAAAATCCAGGTACCGACTCCACCAGTAATCGAACACAGGAGGGTAGGAGAGAGTACTGAGAGAGATGGCAGTATAGTGAAGCGAGTATATGTACTCACGGTGGAGATCGGCGACATGCAGTGGCCTCTAAAAGCTGGTCTCCAGATACAACCGGACCGGCTCAGGTGGAGGCAGCACGTATTTAAGACACGGCTTCAGTGGAACCTGTGGCTTAGGCTTGTCTTCTACAACAGTAGGTACGTCATGACGCCTGGACACCAGCACTGACACAATGTAGCCTGTGCCTGCCAGGATGCAAGTCAGGACCACGCCTACCACCACACCGAGGCCGAAGAGTACCAGAGAGTCTCTTCCCGTGAACTGGAACACAACACCCGTTCCTTAAGGCGCCTGCCTACTGGCCGTGTGTTTGTATGAGTAAGGCGTGGCGCCAAGTGCGATGCTGACTGGCTCATATGGTGCGGCATCGCCTCTACCGTAAGACACAAACTATGGGCAGTGGTAACGTATGTCACGCGCCTGACTGAGACTTTCAATGGTGACCCTATCTTTCTATTGGTGGAAAGTTTCAAAAGCAAACTTCATTGCATGTTTCTACAGTAGTTTTATATGAAACCCGTAAGTAGTTTACTGATAAATTAAAAGCATTTTCCAGCCAATTTGACGGGATCTGAAATTGTTTTTCTAATTGTAACTTACTTTCCGAACCATCGTTTATTACTTTATTTTCGTAACGTATTTTAAGCGCATGGTAGATTGTGGGTTATGAGCGCGTGGTACATAGATCTACACTAAAAGCACCAGTTTAAAACTGTGGGTTTCGCAAAGTCAATTTGCTTGAACCAAAACACATCCACCTTAACCAATAATGTTACCGACTTTCTGATAAAAATTTCTCGAGTAACGTGAATTAATAACAATACCTCACGACCGAAACTCTTACATTTAACTGCGGCGCAGGACATCACGTTTAAAAATTGCATCATTCTGGTAAATGTCTGCACGTATATTTGGCTAACATCATCATCGAATGATATTGATTTGTACACTTTCCATCTTAGGATCCAAAAAGTTTAATTTCAATGGGTGTTTTTAGGATTTATTTACACACCTCAAACTTTTAAACAAGAGGACTAAATCGTTGTAAATATCTTGTGAAATTCAGTGGACGGAAGACTTGCAGTAGTAGAGAGGTATGTTTTGTTTTGTTGGCAATGAGGTGGTTCTGTATGGCATGGATGATGTGGTCCAGCATCAAAGAGACGTATATTCTGAGGTACAGACCTAGTAATGTGGGGAGCTAATTTCGTCATAGTAAGAGCATCGCGCCTCACTCTAGTCTCTAGGTGAAAGTCACTGAAATGACATGCAGTCTTCCAGGCGATAACTCGCCTTTATGAGACATTCATTGGAAACTTCATCATTTTATAACGTAATGCTGGAGATAGAAGTTGGTTGTACCAGCATATGTATATTTTTAATATTCTGAACCTAGTTTATCCCGCATGAAAAAGGACCGCAAAAACATAAATTTTCGCCAGTTTTGGCAGAAAAAAACAAAAAAAAATAAGCTCGAAAGGGATTATGAACACGATGTAGTGTTTCCGTGTTTATTTTTCCCACGGAAAACGACTAAACATATTCGATAACGTTTCTGTACGAAAAGGACATTCGCTTGAAATTGTGTTCCTGTATTTTTTAAATACAGCACCCTTATTACAAACATAACTATGGGGTTCCCAAAATAGCTAAAAAAAAAAAAAAAAATACACTACTGCAAAAACAAAACTACCGGCCAGCTTAGTAAAACATGACGCTAGATAAATTCGTTGGATATTATTTCAGACTCACCGCAAATTAAATGATATGTTCGCAACTTAAAGCCCTAAAGAAAACAAATGCCTAAAACCAAATGACTGCACACAGATTGGCGCGTCGCAAATAGAAACTAAGTTGTTACTACCGAGTGCAGCAAGCTGAACATTATCGCTTGCCTGTCTCCGCGCATTAAACGCGGTAAATTACATCTCGAACATAGGTCTCTTAAAAATAAGTGGAAAATGTTGTATTGAGTATACATACGTGTATCGCTCTCTGAATGTTATCCCTAGGCACATATCACTCACGTACGTAGAGTAGTTCTAGAATACACGTGTATAGGCGGAAGCTCTGCACACTCCTCAGCGGATTGTACAAGAACACAACTTAAGGTGGCCGCATGTCCAGATCACTGAGAATTGTGCAGAGCTTCGACCAGTACAAGTTTATTAGAGAAATACTCTACGTACGTGACATCTGCTTAGCGTGGGCATTCAAAGTACGTTACAAGCATATTCAACATTGTCAGTTACTCCAATAATTATCAAGGCCTTGATCCAACGTTTGAACTGTTTTCACTATGTGGTTTTCTGTATTCCTAAACGCGAGCAGATGTGGAAAAACTGTCAAACATTTTTGGTGAAAACTGTTTTTAATGTGCAGCCTATTTTTTTCTAGACAGAAAATTGCGTACATTTGACTAATTAGTTCATTATTTATAATTCCTCAGTTGCATAATTATCAGAAAGCATATAGTATTTTGTCTGGAACTAATTAGTTATCATAGTATAAATTTTTTTTGACAAATCATTACAGCAGTTTCTCGATATATTATGTCGTTTTAAAAATTAACTATCATAAAATCAGTAGAAATTAAAAAAACCTGGCCTCAAACGGACAAGGGGCTGCGGTGACCGAATGTTCTGACGATTCGCTTCCTACCAAGGCGATTTGGTCTCGGTTCCCAGATTTCGTATGATGGAATCGTGCCTGAATATGTCGCTGGTCAGCGGCTTATATCGTGGATCTCACGTTTCTCCCGCTCATTCATTCATTCCGGGGCTGTCCATAATCACATCATGTCACCCCTAACCAGCACCACGCACATCTGTGTTAAGTGCTGAAAAACATCTCTTCACTCAATACTCTCTCCTTCTTTTTGCATACTGTGGCTATGTTACGGGCTAGGTCAAGTAATTCACCTCTGCCTTTATTTCACGATACAAAATGACCGAATTGCCACAAAAATACCTCATAGAGGCGAGCTATCAGTGCGTTAGTAGACGCTAGGATGATGTGTGATGCATATGTCAAGTTGCCCTTATCACTCCACAGTCCTAGGCCTCGAATGTGCTATACTCTATCAATTCTAAGGTTGCAGCTAATTTATTCATGTGAATGACAATAAAATATTTGCGCAGCATACATTTAATTTGAAATATAAAAAAATACAAGGGAAATGTGTTACGGTACCATCAGGATGAGAGGAATCAAGATATAATTCAATTGCTTTGATTTATTCGGTTAGCAGTTGTTATTTCTGCTGCTACGTTAGAGTGGACAGAGTATAACATCTACTCAGGCGGTCAGTACAAGGAACTTACATGCTTGTGTGTTAATCTACGATGCAGTGCGTAGTCGTACGTGTAAAAATATACCAAACAAAAAGAAAATACACTTCAAAGAATAAATTTTAAGTACTATCAGAAAGTGTTAAAAGCATTAAATTTACTACATCCAAAAGTTCCATTATTCCTAAAAACTATATTTTCGTGGACCTGTATAACAAAATCTACCGATCAGGAAGTTACGTAACTATTTAAGGGTTCGACAGTAGAGGCCTACTTAGTTCGATAGGACGGAAACACTTTGTAGAAACGATAATACACACAATAATTATTTCTGTGTGTATAGTTAGGTATGATCTTTTAATGAACTGTGCAATGGGAGTGCATGACTGGATTTAATTGCTTGGACATACTCCATTGCAAGTTATCTACTGTGTTTTTGTTCCGTCTCATCGTTGTGTCGCATGTTAACTTATTTTCCTTTTTTTATTTTTTATTTTATTTATTTATTTTCTGTTTGTTCCTTGTTTTAATTGACCCGATTCCATTTTTGAAACTTTATGTGGTATATGAATCATGTTGACTAAAACATACTCTGCTTATCTATGTTTTGCCTTATTTTTAGATTTCTTCTGACAGTCATTTATTTTGCAATGTAATATGTCCAAGCATCTAAATCCAGTCACAGTATAGTTAGGTCAAGACTTTTTAAACCCTAATTACACTATTCTTTCCGATAATTTATAGTTTCCTACAACGTTTTAATGTAAACAAATAACCATAGCTATAATCAAAGTATTATGTTGTACCATACTAAAAGGTTAACATCTTGTTCACAATAAATAATGTTTTTGAATTATTACTCTAAACACTAGGCTGTCATTCCCTATGCTTCTAAAATTCGTCCCGCCCGTATCAATACAAGATTATGTCTTTTTAAGCGGAAAATTTAACTGGTGTAAGTCATGTGTGACAGATAATTAGTTATACAGGATAACTAATTTATTGCGATTTATATTTTATTTAAATTTGAAGAAACTGTTGAGTTATAAGTATTTTCAAAGTAGTATTCGCTCAGAATTGTTTCGACCGTTATAATGGAATTGTCGTTAAGTCTTCAAGGTTACTCACTTTATACCGAACTAACTTCCCCTGTCATCCATGGTGGCACGGTTATACATTTCCGACATGAGAAAAATTCTAACTCGTAAGCGTAGGATTTAAAAAAAAAATGCCTAACAGACTCACCAACGACCTGTGGTCGGTTCCAACATCTGCCTCGGTTGTCAGAGGTGTTGGAGATATGGTCGTCTGCTCCACGACTGACGTTCCACTGAAATTATTACATCCGTGTTAGCTCCTTGGACGTATCGACCAAACATATTAAACATTACACATGCCACTTAAAATAACAAAATATTTCATCATAAAAGATTTTTCTATTTCCACAAGTAGCCTACACGTTTGAAATAACTTGTCAAGTAAAAGTTACTGATAATTTTGTGTCGTAAACCACCTAACATACATAAAATACTAGCCGGCCGGCTGCGGCGTTTCCCGCATGAAAATATGTAATGCAAACAGCAACTCTGGATAAAATATGTGATGAAGACATTTAACAGCTAGTGTACTCAATAGCAGAGTCTTAGCTCAGTGTAAAGAGCGCGCGCAATATTCTCGTATGATGTCATAGTAATTCCCATCGCAAAGTCTTGTACGGGATACGAACCCGTAACCCCACCCCTTCCACACCACAAACTTTATACAATACCTGAGTGAATGTTAAAGGCATGCCGTGATAATTCTTTCGTATGTTGTGGCTACAGTCCAAAGAGGTTTTATTTATGAGTAGGTTGGCAAAAAGAAACGACTGTTGAATTATTTATCCGTGATAATTCTCACTTTTCGGGAGACTGTAACATTTTACTGCTTTTCGCCTACATAATTTTCGAATTTCATAAAATCCTAAATTAGATTTGTGGATATTTACATAAGCTTCATTGTTATCAAAAGGTCATCTCGATATCTCAACGGGTATAAGCGGTACAGATATATATTTGAAATCACATTTTATTTTTTTTAACAGCTTTCAAGGACGAAATTTAAAAATTCTGAAATTACACTTTTTAATATTTACGTAAGATTTATTTTAAAGCAAACCCCATTTCAGTATTACCACTGGTTTAGGAGATAAGTGGGATTAATATTAAAAACACGTTTTATTTTTTAAGAGCTTTCAAGGATGAATTTCGAAATAAGTGTAAAATACTTTTTAGATATTTACTTAAGCATCATTAAAATAAAATTCACCTCATTACCTGAAATGGTTTAGGAGAAATCACGGAGTAATGAAAAACACATTTTACGACTTATCACCCCCTTAATTATCGAATTTCGCAAAATCGAAAAATTTGCAAATAAGCATTTCTTTGGGCAATATTACGAAGTTACAAAATTTATGGTAGCATTCGCGATTAATGAGATATCAAGGATTTTATTAAAACACATTTAATCCCTTTCACCCCCTTAATTATTGAATTCCGAAAAATCCTTTCTTGGAGGGTGCCTACGGGGCAAGAGGAAGCTTCCCTCAAAATCTCATGGTTCTAGGTCCAGCGGTTTGGGCTATGCGTTGATGAGTGAGTGAGTGTGTCAGGACACTTTATTTTATATGTTAAGATTACACTGAAGATCAAAATAAAGTTGTAACACTTTTAATGCAAAGAAAATATGAGTGTCACAGAATAAATTAGTAGCATTTTTACTGTGCCATTATGTAGAATACTTGTTATACATGCAAATAATAAACAGAAAATACAAGACGATGTTTTATTTTTCACAAACACAAGCAACTCAAATATGCATTAAAATTAAATTGTCTTGTAAAATTCACTTTTGAATAATACCTAATAAAGGTAGGAGCAATTTTCTTTATCAGGTAAGATTAGCTCCACACTGTAATCTTTCCATTATTTTAAACGATATCAGTTCAAATCAAACGTCGTCGGCTTTCAAATCTCGATTTGTTTTCATTAATGTTAACATTATTTTAATACATACTGAAAACTTTTGTTATATATTGGCGGCACAGCTAGTGAATGTTTCTGAGTGTTTTCTGCGATTCAACAACAGTCGGTTGCAGTGTCGTTTATTCATTAACACACTTCAGTTTTTCTTACAACCCAATTGCAATAATTATTCAAAGCTCACAATTATTTGAAGATTTTGGCCTTTAAGTTACACCACAAAACTTTAACCTGTTCTGTTTAAGCGTGAGATACAAATAAGGCGTGCGTTTTAAGCTATTACTTTATAAAAAAAAACTCTATTTCTGTAGGTAGCGAACTTGAAGTATTTTGTCATACAAAGAAGCGTTTACATGAATCATTTTTAGCGTTGATGCCAAATGTACAGCCTAAAATAAAGCAGTAGGATTTTAAGTAAGATGAAGCCGCACTATCTGCAGTCAAGTATGAAAATTTTCCTCAGGGTAGATATTGAACACTGGAAGTTGCCTAAATAAAGTTTTAGCAGATGGTATGTTATTACAAAACTTATTTTACAAGGCGATAAATAACTCTTGTGTTTCTTACCTGTTCAGTGGTTGGCTGCTGCTGAACCCTAGGAAGAGTAACAGCAGCAGGAACATCACCTCTGACATGTACATAGCTCAGTCTCTGAACTGTCAGAGTCAGTAAACTCTCCAACTCAAAACTATCGCAGTCAGAAAAGTCTCCAACTCAAAACTATCGCAGTCAGAAAAGTCTCCAACTCAAAACTATCGCAGTTAATAAACTCTCCAACTCAAAACAATCGCAGTTAGTAATCTCTCTCAAACTCAAAAGTATCGCAATTAGTATAAATCGAAGTCTGTGAACGCTCGCTCGTAATCCTCTCAGAATCGCTGTAGCAACAAAAGTGACCCGATATCATTCTTGCGTTTGTATTTATTCGCGACGCTGTTATTGTTAAAAAAAATAATAATAATAAAAAAGATCGAAAGCAGTGTTGAGGCCCTTATTGACTAAAGAATCTATTGTTGTTTCTGTCTTGTAAAATAAAAGTTGGAAAAACAAGCTTTTGTTCTTAAATGCCTGTCCACGGCCGCAATTACACTGAAACCAAAACATTGCATTTTTCACATCGGTATTTTAAATCACCTGGGAACGAAAATTAAAACCTCTAGTTCAAATAATAATTCATTACATATAAATATTATTGCTAAGTGTCTAGCAAACACAATGAAATTATGACATTTTAATTACTAGCCTATATGCGTACACATCACGGCCACAACTTTGTCAGTTCAGTTACTAAAGATGGGCAATGCGTAAAGCTATTTATTATACATACGCTCTGTGCATATTCGCTCTGCGAACAATTGTATTATATTCCGTGAAGACTTCATATGTAGTGTTAGTATGTTGTAGATTCAGGGTGTTGTAGGTGTAGGTGGGTTAGATTGTGACACTTAGTTATCCAGATTAACATAGCACACACAAAATAAATTAAAAATAATTATGACTTCAAATAGAATGTAATTGACTCTTAGGAAAGTTTGCAAATGAGTGAGGAAACTGACTGAAATCCAATATTAAACCATAGCATTTAAATTCAAACAGTTTTTGAAGTTCCTGATCCAAAGTTAAATAAATAAATGGCGAATAATTAGCTCTCAAAATACTTGAAAAATATTCTCAGGTTTCAAATAAAAATCCCAATAACTGTCCTAAATATTTCCTCGGCTGCTCATTTACATAGACTAATTCTACCAGGCCTCGGGGTACAGGTTTCTGATTATCCTGCGTAACTGTCCGACATTAGGAAAAATAAATAATTTAACTTCTTAAAAAGTTCAACTAAATCATCCCGAAAACACTCATAATCAGTTGAAAATAGTTTTAGATACAACAATTAGCGGTAATATACTGAAATTCGGGTGACAACGTAAAGTTCCAGTACTTGACTTATCTGGCCAAAATGGCTTATCTAGGCGTCCTCTTCGAAGTTCACTAATAAAATATTTGCTCCTAGAATCTACCGCTCGACACTCTTACGTGGTCGGCGAACCTGCAATATGTACTTCTTTTTGGTGGTACTGTCACATATCTTATCTTTAGGATGGGCCCAAATTAAAACAATTCAAACAGGGCGTAAAATATTACGTCGCCGTTATTTCAAAGAAGCTATCAAACAGTCTTACTCTCCAATCCTTAGTAAAAATAGCAACAATGTGTTAAGTATTATAAATAAAGATATATGTAACAAAATTATTACTCAAATAGTAATTTAATGACAATCAGCAATTAAAAGGTATTACATTAACTATAATTATAATTCTGAATTTAACCATTCAGTATTAGTTTGAGGCTCGTTTTCGGCATAGAATCGCCATGTCGTCATATTAATTCAATTACGTCGCGGCTTTTAAAATTACGGTTAAATATTACAAATACTCTTAAAAATAATCATTTAGCTTAAATTTACATTTTTAGTGGTTAAAACATATTTTTGCGACTTTTAAAACAAGATAAATTTACCCTCAATGCACATAACATAAGGGTCATATTTCGTATGTCACAGTAATAGTAATGTCTTGAACTATGATAAATCAAATCCGAAATTATTTTCTTTTATTGACTTCCATATGAGCTGCTAGTTAACTTGACACCTCGCAATCACAGTGGGGATATATTTTTTGTATAACCTGGTCGAGGTAGGGTCCCTACAAAGGTGTACTCAGTACACACACTACAACAGCTTCCATTTGCTAACAACATACTCCTCCGCCACAGCTTCTCTGGCTGTGACACAACTTCAGACATATACTCTCAGCTCGTAAAATGGAGGAAATAGGCGAAATGGACCGATGCAGCTAAATACTACATGGAAGAAACATGAATCAAAGTGAGTTCTAATCCAGACATGCCACTTATAAATAAGTCATGCCTAATTAAACTATAGTGTAACATGTTATTATGTATGGATAGTAGTCCAGTTTCCGAAAACTAACCTTATGTGTTTTAACCATGAACAACTCATGAACTTCATATTAATTGAAAACATAATTAGGACTACGTGTGTTATGTTGTGCATGATTCAGTGTAAGGGCATAATGTATGGTTACTTGCTTAAATTAATTTTTAAATAATGCTTGAATAGTGGTGGAAAATTAGTTGAGTATTACTTGCGAGTGAGTTGGCTGAATTGTGAAAGGAGAAAAATCACCGTATTCCATGTAAACAGGAGCAGTTAATTGCTCGTCGTAAAACATGGTCCTGTAACTTTGAGAGAGTAAATATGGACGTGAAACAATACAGGCGTGTTGTTAAATGCGATGTAGGAGAATAACCCAAGTGGTGACCAACTACGACGAGGACCTGGGAGGTCTATTGGGACTTTAAGGAGGATTTACCGTCACTGTCGTCGAGGACTGCGTTTTATTAAGGTACACATTATTGTTACGTAGTAAGTCCTCAACCTTAAACTGAACCCGTGTGTCATAGTGTGCCAACATATATTATTACACCTTTTGAAGTAAAAGTATTTGTTGGATTCTTACAGTTATCGTCTTAATAGGGGAACAAGATATTTAGATTCATCTATATAAAATAAAGCGGTATAAATTGCGTTGGAAAGCTCGGAGTCAATGTTTTCAGTGCACGTAATGATATTTAACTACTGAACAACGGTTGTTTGAAATATTCTTTCTTTACGTATATAACAATGCTATGGGATTCAGTGGTTTCGTAAAAATGGTTATTTATAACCCACTGCAATGAGAGTAAATAACCAGGTAGGTGGCTCCTAAAAGCGCAGTCAACAAACAAAATATAAAAAAATTGCTCATTTCTACAAATTAAGAACTTGATATAGTTGTTGTGTTCGCTATATTATTCAGTATGTTAAACGCTCCCTACGTTAAAAGCTGTGCTTCAGCCGACACATTGGAAAATACTTTTTAATTTATTTGTATACATTTTCAACCGTTCAAGTAAAAAAAAGTTGAAATAAAAATGTAGACAACATAAGAGTAAACAATTTTGATAACTATTATTTTTTCTCTAAACTGAACATTTTTTGAGTTAAAAAAAAAAAGGAGTTGTAGACTTTTCTTAAATTCTCAATTTTACTCCAAATGCTTTATATTACTGTAACAAAGTTCCTGTTTTAACGAGATCGTCACAGGTTTTAAAGTTTATTTATGTTTGATGATATAACGAACTGAGAAAGACTTTGCTATTATAGGAAGCATCAGAAGTTTTAATGTTTTGACAGTTCCCACTTTACTATAGTAATTTTTGTTCAACTTAATTAATTTAATGTTATCATTGTTTTGTGTTAGGTTAAGAAAAATGTCTCACTCCTAGTTATTTGTAATAGACGTTAAATTATCTAAAAGCTATTTAATATTGTAATGGAATTTCTGAAAACACTCTTATAACTTTTCTTCTTTGAAAATATTGGAAATATTTTATGAATATGTTAATATTATCTAAGTTTTGCATAATTGTTTATTTAAATATTTTCTGAATTTATTCTAACATCTGCTAAATAATTTTAATGTATATTTGAAATACTTGTCTAAAATGTTTTACTACCATATGATTGTACATAGTATAAGTATAGTTTAACTTACTAGGTATAGAGTAATTATCTATTCCAGAGAGGTTTCTCTAAGCAGATTGCAGGTTTTATACCTCTTTTGTTGATTGGTTGCCAAGGCAACGGCTTCCAATTTGGAGAAGAACATAGATTACATGCTGTATTGTACAGAGCAGAAAGAGTTGCCTGAATTTTGCTAGGTGAAGCATGCGGCAGAATCGGCCCAGGAGAAAATGGAATATTTTCATTTCTGCCGTCAACCTAAGGTTAGGCTTGGGAACTCAATAGATATAGAGGACAGTATGTCCGTCAGGTTTAGGCCTTTTTGAGAAGAGGCCCGTCATCAGTAATATAACTAGGCTAATTTTGAAGTGTCATGAAGACGACGAGACCTTCAGCCTACAATGTAAGGATAGCCATGTTGAATATGTATGCCTGTAGCGTCCCCACGCTTACCCATCTTGTGTACAAGGCCGACCATTCCAAATATTGACTTGGATATTCAAATCAAATTTTATTTCATATAAGTTTTCGTCTACTAATTTTAAATGAGTTTGGTGTGCCTAATTTTTGCCAACGAGCTCAAACCCAGAGGTGCTGTGTCAGAATATCATGTAAACCGACTGAGCAAACATACATACTTGAACTTAAATTTTAATTTTATCCCTAGCCGAGGAATTTTAATAGAACCTAGTATCAACTTTAACTAAACTCAAGATATTTTCTACATTATAGTAAATTGTGTCTAAACTATGTGTTTAACCTAGGGTGAGAGATATTAGAATTTTTTTTTTTTTCATATTCTTCAATAAACTGCTCTATCAATTGAGACGTGGTGCCTATGTTTTAATGACGAACCTACAAGAATCTACATTGTGGTAAGAAAAGGTATCTCATGCAAATAGAAATTATGTTACAAATTAATCCTTTCTCAACTCACCTTAGTCACCTACACACAGAAAGTCACACAGACATCATCATCACTAATAATATTAGACTGTCAAAAATAATGGTAATTAAATAAAACAAGACAAGAACTTAAAGACAATTATAGTTTATCAAATGTTGTAAATAAACTAAAAACGATGAGCATTCCAGAAGTTACTCAGAATTTAACAAACTGAATCAATTAGGCGTTGTTCTTGCCATTGTAAAACTAGATAATGATTTTTAATTTCGTCGTAAATTGTAATTTCTTCCACATAAGAACAAACAATTCCTGGCAACATTAGCGTATCGCTGAAAACCCTAATCCTGCTAGTTAACGTTCATATAGTTTTCTGCAAACACATGAAACATAACTAAGTAACTTGCTAGAGACTGGTCCTGAAATGTAGTTACTGGCTCCAAATTTCAATATCTAAGCTGCTAACCCCACACAGTTGGCTCCAAATTTTTATCCTCCTATTTCTGAACTTGCTGGCATGTGCGAGGTAAAACACGTGCAGTTAAAGAAGCTTACAAACAGAAACATTGGTTCTGAAGAATACTGTTCATGACATTTATTAGAAGTTTCTATAAGAAAACGCAAACAATCCATCAATTACTACAACTTATGAATTGAGAAATCAGGTAAAATTTACCGATGCAACTATGTTATAAATGAAGCACATATTCATTACAAGGTTTCATGGCACAGACCAGCAACCTGTAAACAAGTATTGTATAATTACATCACACATAATATCACTCGATATAGTGATAACTGCGTTGTATATATTTCATCGATAAATTGAATACCCAACAACTGAAGAAAATCTTATAACAAAACAACGAGTGAACAATAGAAATAAAGAAACGTCTAAAAGTCTTACAAAATAATATCTTGCTACACTTTCTGAGTCAGAAGCTGATGCTAATGTTTTCATTGTAGCAGCAGTGAATGGTAAGACTAGAGATGACCCTGGAGTACTTTTTGGACGCTGCAGAGATATATTAATTCTCCTAACCACGTCTTCAGCATATCACACACGTGTTTGGTTCCTTCGCCCCTGATAAAGATATAAAAATTTTCGTTCAGAGAAATACTTATACTTGCATCTCGTCTAAGTTTACATGCCATTACAAGTTTGAAAAAAAGTCCATCTGACGTCGACATTGTTAATGACACGGTTATCTAATTATGCTAAGGAAATAAATTTTTCCTTCATTAAGTTGGTTATAATAATACAAAACTACAACACATCCATTTTTTTCAGTTTATTTACAGTATTATTTGCTTATATTTATGTGTATATATTTGACAAGAACTTAGTTTCAGCAGTGTATAACACATTTGGTACGGAATTGGGATTTATGAAATGTCACTATATTATTGTTAAGTCATTAGCTATTAGCTAAATCAAAACGGTAGTTACCATATTAGTTTTTATAATATATGATTTAGTCTATCTGCAATGGTTAAATAATATTACCCATAAAACATAAATAAACCGGCATTTTCCAATATGGCATCCATAGTAAAGCTGGTATACTAAGGGTACTATGCAATAGTACGACAAACACTACAGTTCTACTAAATTCCTTGCTAGTATTATATTACAAAGTATATTTTCTTATAGAACACGAATGTAAAAACAAATATGTATGTTTTATAAACCTGCACAAATTTAAAATCAATGATACATTTTACTAACAAAAATAAAAGAGAACAAGTCTATGTGACAATTCCATGATGTTAATGAAGCTGCCGCAAAGACAATTATTTTGTGTTTGTAACAAACAGTGCGATAAGTATAATTTTATTATACCATTTGTCCTGTTATCTTTTTCAAGAGATTAATAGTGCATACTGTATTTTCTCAAACTTAACTTGTCACGCAATGTTTCATAGTGTTTCATCGACCCGGAGAAATCGATTAATAAAACGCGGTGTTGGTCATGTTTGCTCAGGGAGTAAGTTTATTCGCTGATGGAAGGACGTGTTGTTATTTTTTATTTTATTTTATTTTCGACTTATTTTTACAGTAGCGAAGTTAAGGTGTAACCACCTTGTCTTACACTTAACCACTGAAAAAAAAAATAAAAATAAAAATAAAAATCAAAGACAACAGAACATTAGTGTAGGTCAATAAGTCCCAAGTTTCGATCCTCACTGCTTGGTTGGGAGCAGTTTGAGAAACTTGTATTTTGCGCGAGCTGCAGAATTATATTTGATTAGGAAGAAGTTTGTTACAGAAACAAATATCTGAACATTTGGTAAGAATACTTTCAGTGAACTTAACATAGTAACTGGCTGCGTGTTTCTCCTAAAAGCTAAGTAGATAGGCACAACTTATGTCATATTGTTCTTGAACGATCACAATAAAATAATTTATTAATGTTAAGTTGAGCAGTTTTGAATCCCTGCACATATGTTTTTCTGTTTACACGTATTCACTGTTTGTTAATACATGCACACACTTGCCATTAATTAACATTGCGCTGAAAAGTTGACCCCAAAAGTCATTAAACACATTCTAAGGGTATATTAGTGAGTCACGAGAGGAAAATAATTTGGTTAAGGTGAAACTAAGGAGAACTTGAGTAAATCTGAAATGTTCATTTGTATTGCAGAGTAATGTAACTGAGATATTTCAGTTTGGGCGAAGTGTTACCACAATATTCGCGAAACAAATAATAATTTATCTTCATTAACCTACTTGCGAATAGGCCTATAGCTAAAATATAGATTATTTTCAATACTTGCATGACGACGATGTGATTAGAAAATTTATGTTTAGTGTTTCGCACACTGTAAAGATCAAAAACGCAATACAAAATTATGTAAACTTGTAGTTGATTTTGTTTACAAAATAGTGTCGTAACCATTTTGTTTGAAAACAAAAGTGCCATTAAAGACACGACATATCTTTCGTGTAAAAATTTACAACGAATATAAATTACGTCGTAGATACCAGTGCGGTCTTACCTTTACATCAACCCTCATCATCTCTCTCCACCCTCCTCTCTCTCCACCTCCCTCTTTCTCCCTCACAGATATCGCATTTTGCTGTTTAGATTTCTGAGTTAGACCTCCAAAGATTTTTATTTTTTGTTTATAAATATTTTGTTCATTTGTTTAGTTTCTTGTACGTTGAACTTTAGTATGTGGTTTCTAGTGTCGCACAGTACATATATGTACTTCGGTTTAAGTAATTTTCTTGTATGTAGATAATTGTGTACAGTATGTTATTTATTTGATTTTTTTTTTTTTGCCTGTATCTAACCTGACCTAACTTAACCTAACCTGTCCTTCTAACAAGTCACATGTCTAACCTTGCCTCTGTTATTCCTTTAACCTAACACTTATCTTCCCGTGTATCTCTGTCTTATATAACTTTTTAAACTCGTGTACCACTTTTCTGTATTTTATCTTCTTTCTTTCTCCACGCTCCTCTACCAGGTCATTTGTCTACCCCCCTTTTTTGTTCTTTCTTTAACCTAACACTTTTTTCCCTTATACGTTTGTCTTGTACTACTTTATTAAACTTGTGTACTGCTTTTAAACATTATTTTTATCACTCCCTTCACCCTGCTCCCCTCTCCCTCCACCCTCATTTTTTCTCTCTCCATCAACCTTCATCATCTCTCTCCACCCTCCTCTCTCTCTCCACCACCCTCTTTCTCCCTCACAGATATCGCATTTCTGAGTTACACATCCAAAGACCTTTTTTTTTTTTTAAATATATATATATATTATTTATTTTCTTGTATGTTGGACTTCGGTTTGTGGTTTCTAGTGTCCCACAGTAACTACTTTGGTTTAAGAAACGGTCTTGTATGTCGATGATTGTGTACAATATGTTATTTCTTTTGATTTTTTTGCCTGTATATAACCTCATCTGTCATGACCTAACCTCCTACCGAGTCACATGTATAACCTTGATTCTGTTTTTCCTTTAACCTGGCACTCGTTTTCCCTTGAATGTATGTCTTGTACTACTTTTTTAACGTGTGTATAGCCTTTAAGTTTTTATCAGTTTTTTTTTTTTTTTTTTTTTTTTTTTTTTTTTTTTTTT
>PNEQ01135495.1:0-14993 GCA_003012365.1 Medauroidea extradentata
GATGGATATATTACCCGAGCTTGTGTCAATATATAATAATAAAGTACATAGGACCACGAACATGAAGCCTGCGGATGTGAAGGACAACTCTTTACTGCACACTGTTTATAAAATTGAGAAGAAACTGTACCTGCACAAGCCTAAAGCGAAGGTTCGAGACTATGTAAGTATATCGCGAGTGAAGGGAACATTTAAGAAAAGCTGCACACCTAACTGGAGCACTGAAATATTTAAGGTGGTCAAGTTTCTTCACTACGAACTAAGGACCTACTACCTAGAAGATGTGGAAGGCAAGTCTATTCGAGGAGGCTTCTACGGCGAAGAAATTCAAGTTACCAAGTATCCAAAAAACACGTACTTGGTCGAGACGGTATTGAAGAAGAAAGGAAATAATGTTCTTGTGCGATGGCTTGAGGTTCGATGCAAGCCACAATAGTTGGAATCGCCAATCAGGCATTATGTTTAAATATAGTGAATTATGTAAGAAGGAATAAATAAATATAATTGTTTAAAACTAAATTTCTGTGTTATTATTTTTTAGCAAATATTATTTTACTGGCAGTGGCATTAAACTGCTACTGGGTGCCTGGAAGGCAGTCTGTGATGACTGCGCACATGTACTATGAGCGTGTTGGAACGCGAGGTGATGAGCTGGTCGGGGGTAAGGCGTGCTGTTTCGTAATTTCTCCCCACGCGAGCAGCAGGGCTGTCCTTTGCGCGGCCGCAGAACTGGTTGAGTCATGCTCCGCGCGCGTAGAGACCTGTCCGTCGTGTGAAGAGAGGATACGACAGGGAGGCTAGCTGGTGTTTACACCTCTGCAAGTTCATATTGTCTTGTCGAGTGAGAAGGAAGTGTTCTGTGTCTTGCAAGAGGAAGACGCCGAAGCATTTGGTGATTATAATTCGTCTCACAAGGAGGCATATATACCAGCACATCCACTCATTCTTTGTATGCGCGACCGAAGCAGGTCGCCAGTTTGTAGATAAGCTACACCAGTGTATCCATCTCTACCACTGCTCTGGGCTACTATGCCCGGGTGTCTTCAAGTTTGAGGTTCTACCCCTTCAGGATGAAGGCAGTGAGTATGCTCTGTGTTCAACAATGTTCTTATCCATCGTACGAACCAAGGACCTGGACGAAGTGTGCAGTGATTGTGAACAGGAAGAGTAGGATGAAGTGACGCTATGTGAGCTACATGCGGCGGTATGGTACATCTGTTCAGGAAGGAGATAGCGATGACGACCCACAACACTAGCTCTTTGTGTAGTATTAATTGTAGTGTTCTAGAAGAAGTGCGAAGGTTGCGAGGAGAAATTCTGCGGATGCGAGACAGATAATTTCAAAACTTGTAGTGTTTTCATGACTGGAAACGTAGAGAAATGTAAATACCAATGTAAAAATTAGTGTTAGTAAATTAGTTAAGCTGCGGGCCCAGGTTCGGGGCCAGCAGGAGGAGTTCCTGGACTTACGGCTCCAGCTACAAGCCCAGCATGCTGTTGCGGAGATCCGCCACTGTCACACCACCACCGCTCACTTCCAGGAGTAAATTCTTCTCCTCCGGACATGGCTGGGACGAGGACCTGCCCAGCCGCCTCAAGAATGATAGTGTTCTGTGTACATAGTGTAAATGTTGTGTATATAGTGTTTTATTGTGTTGTTTATATAGTGTTTTAATAAATGTATTTTTTAAAACTTAACATTGCGTTAGTTGAGAGACGTTATTCGCCTGACATAACTATGTTTAAAGAGCATCAGATGCAACAGTCCTTGTACATTCAATCAGTATTTACATGCCACACTATTACATTTCTATAAAAGGTTTTAAAAAATGAAATGAATATGATTGATGGTGGTGATATATAATACTTGTCTATTTTGCCTGCTCTAGATTGATATTTAAAAAATATAATAATATTTTGTGACAGAGGTGAGAGTCCTGCCTATGGTACATTACACGCCACCCTTAAACACATATGTATACGGGAGGAGTAGAATCAAGTGAGTAAATAGGAAAGAAAAATGACAGCACCAACCCCCTGTTGGGCATTCCTAGAATTAAATATAATAGATTATTTTGGCGGGAACTTTAAATATGGCAGCCTCCATAACATGTAATCAAACGACTGTGGAAATTAGGTGGGGGTGGGGGAATTCATTCATAGATGGTGTCCGGAAACAATATTATTTATAGAATTTTTTGAAAATTTTGGAAAATTTTTAATTTTGGGAAATTTTGGAAAATATTGAAAGTGACATAATCCAAGATGGCTACCGGAAACAAGCTGGTGGCCGGAAACAAGATGGCGGCGGGAAACAAGATGGTGGCCGGTGACATAGTCCAAGATGGCGGCGGGTGACGTCATCCAAGATGGCTGCCGCGAATCCGAGAATCCGAAGCCACCAGCCACTTGTCCCCGGACATTCATTTCCTATCTACTGTCACCTGATCGTACAACATTGTACACTTATGTTGTTTCATATACTAAGATTCTAAAAGTAGCCAAGGTTGAACCTGTGTTCCAACAACCCTTGCTGGTTGTTTGTAACCACGTCCTCTCTCTGTAGGAACCAGAATTTAATTATAGTAACCTGCGGTTATAAAAATGTAAAATACAGCTCTATTATTTGTAATATTATTGTAAGCCTCTAGATATAGCTATGTGTGAAGCTGTGTTCCAACAACACCTTGCTGAATGTTCTTAGCCTTGTCCTACTTTTTACGAACCAGACATATAACTATACTCGCTTGCCCTTACAACAATGTATACTGAGGCATTGTGTAGTTTATAGATACTTGTTAGTTTTAATGCTAGCCTAAGGTTAGCCTGAACAGAAGGAACACCTTGATGGTTAAATGAAGCATCGATCTAATGTAGTACAAGACAAACACATAACTATAATCACCTTCTTATACAAATGTGACTGAGGGAGTGTCTATTGTAAGATTATAGTAAGTCTCTAAAATGGTTAATGGGGAACCTGAGTTCCAGGAACACCATGCTGGATGTACGTATACTCTTAGCTATTTCCTTTAATATCAATATCTTAGAACTTGGTGAACTGCAGCCAAACTACAACGGGGTCAAGTTTCCAGGCGAGTGTCCAGACCTGTTCTTCTACGGCCGTGGCTAAGTGTTAACCTTAGTTACAAGAACACATTGCTGGTTGTATGTAGCCTTGTCTTCACTCCGAAGGAACAAGATATATAACTATAGTAACCTCTCCTAACAACATTGTACACTAGATCATTGTCTATTATACATTTATAGTAAATCTCTAGAGGTAGCTAAGGGTGATCCTGAATAACCACATAATCTTGCTGGCTGTACATTTCCTAGTTCTCACCCTTAGGAACCAGACTTAAAACTATAGTTACCTACCATTACAATGTCGTACACCGGATATTTATCTACTAAAAGTGTATAGAAAATCTCTAAACAAAGCTATGGCGGAATATTTGTTCCAGAAACACTATACTGTATTTAAGTAGCTTCGTCCGCACTCAGAAATGCAAGACCCTATACTACTATAGCCACTTGCTTTTACAAAAATATCAGCGAAAGTGTCTATTGTAAGATAATAGTAAGTATCTAGAGATAGTTAAGTGTGAACCTGTATTCCAACAACAACTTGTGGTTGCACGTAGCCTTGTCCTCACTCTGTATGAACTATATATATATATATATATATATATATATATATATATATATATATATATATATATATATATATATATATGTGTGTGTGTGTGTGTGTGTGTGTGTGTGTGTGTGTGTGTGTGTGTACATTAATAACCATAGTCTCTTGCCTTTATAAGAATGTACAATGAGGCATTGTAATTATTATAGACTATAGTTATATTCTTGTGTTAGCATAGGCAGAACCTGAGTTTCAGCAAAACCACGCCTTTGGTACGTAGCTTCGTCCTCAATTCGTCGAAACCAGACATAATATTTTACAGCAAAGTGCACTTAGACAGTAAGCATTCCAGCCAATTTAGTGTTTAACCTGAGTTCCAGCAAAACCGTGTTGGTTGTACTTATCCTAGTCCTCACTAGTGTAGGAACCAGACATATTACTAATATATCTGCTCTGGTAACATTGTAGACTGAGGCAGAGTCTAGTCAGTAGACTATATTAAACCTGTAGAGAAGGCTACGTGTGAAACTGAGTTCCAGTATAACCGTGTTGGTTGTACTTATCCAAGTCCTCACTTGTGTAGGGACCAGACATTTTACTAATATATCTGCTCTGGTAACATTTTAGACTGAGGCAGAGCCTAGTCAGTAGACTATATTAAGCCTGTAGAGAAGGCTACGTGTGAACCTGAGTTCCAGCAAAACCGTGTTGGTTGTACTTATCCTAGTCCTCACTAGTGTAGGAACCAGACATATTACTAATTTATCTACTCTGGCAACATTGTAGACTGAGGCAGAGTCTAGTCAGTAGACTATATTAAGCCTGTAGAGAAGGCTAAGTGTGAAACTGAGTTCCAGCGACACCTGTCTGGTTGTGCGTAGCTTCGTCCTCTCGCTGTAGAAGAACGATTTATAACTTTAGTAACCTGCTTTTTCAACAATAACTGAGGGGGGTTTCTAATGTAACATTATAGTTAGTATATAGAAACAGCTAGGGGTGAACCTTAGTTCAGAAGCACCATGCTGGTTTAACAAAGCATCGACCTCACTCAGTACAAGAAAGGCATATAACTGTATTCACTTGATCATACAATAATGACTGATGCAGTTCTTATTGTAAGATTGTTGAATGTCTTTGTAGAGAGTTAAGGGTGAATCTGAGCTCCAGCAAACCCCATCGTGGTTGTACTCAGCCTTCCCCTACCATTATTCATATGCTCATACAACAAAGACAGTTTCTATTGTAAGATTAAAGTAAGTCTATAGAGATAGCTGAGTGTGAACCTTATCTTCCAACAACACATTCTGTTATACGTAGATTTGTCCTCACTCTGTAGGAAAAATACTTATCCTGTTCTCCCAACAAATTACACTGGGGCAGTGTCAGTTGTAAGATTATCATAATTCTCTAGAGATAGTTCAGGGTGAAACCAAATTCCAGCAACACTATGTTGGTTGTACGTAGCCTCGTTCTCACTCTGTACTAACCAGATATATAAATATATTCACTTGCCCTTATATCAGTATTAATTACGGAAACATTTTAAACTAAACAAAACTAAAAGGTATATGTAATTTCTACACATGACAACATATAAATTTTGGAGCGCACTTTACATTACCCAGTCCTGGGTATTGTATACTCGCTGGTAGCAGGGTGCAGATGGTCGGCAGGTCATTGGTACACACTTTTCTCGAGCCAGCTGCTAACATCAGCAATCTCACATGGTATCCAGCTCAGCTACAACATGATTGATATAAAGATTTATTGATACAAATTTAATGTTTATAATATAGTAGAGAAATAAAGAAAAACAGTAAAATAAAATGTAATAAAATACGCTAAATAATGTGATGTTTAATGTATTTACTAGTGCCACTTACTACTATAAGTTACACGCGACAGTCTCGTATTCAGAAACTATGTACTGTGAACAAAATAACATTAAACAACACTACTGATTCTTGGACGCCGTAAATTATGCAAGCGTTGTTATCCACGAGGCAATTTATATTATTTATAAGCAACACTTAACATATGAAACCCTGCAAGATACAGCGTAATGGGATCAGTAGAGACTATGCTCAAGTTAAATCAGCTACTCTCATTAGGAATGATATCCAGCTTATTACATTCAAACATAGCTCTCAGACAATTTTTCCTGTAAGAAGTTCTCTAGATAGAGATGACTACTAACAATTTGAAAGACGTCATTCCAGCGATCGAATACAAGTGCATCAACACTGATGTGTTTTGTGAACTGTTGATTAAATCGGTGCAAATTGCATGCAAAGCTTGACATGTGATGAAGTTACAGAGAAAAGTGGCAAATTAGACACACTGGCTTAATTCTTCTGCAGAGACTGTAGAAACATATTATAGAGGTAGTATTTTACTTTTCTTGAAGACTATATTTTCAAAGGATTTGCAACATTGGTTTTCTCAGACTGTTTTAGATATTTTGTCGACGAGTACAGTTTTACCGTCAATCTTCTGCAAGAACGAAAACATGGAAATCAACTTTACATTTAATAGGAAGCATCACACACAGATATTCACTCATGCAACATTTAATAGCATCCAGCAGAGCATCAACATCAACTGCGGGTTTTTTTTTCGGTTATTGTGGGGACAGATTTTGTATTAGAAAAGAATTGTTTGTGTAATTTTTTAAATTCGATTTCATTTGTATGAATGTTAACAAATCTGTTGTGTGTTCTACTGAAGAGAAGATGATTAAACCTTTAGCGGTGATACCAATATAACTGCATGTTTTGTTCTGCAAGTTTACTACAAGTTAAATTTTGAATGAATTATCGACGGTAATGTACATTGGAATTGATACTTTAGCTAAGTGAAATAATAAAATAACAAGCGTTAGTGTCAAACAACAACTCACGAAAATAAACAATGAAATTGTCTAGTAAAAAAATTATTTATGTAATAATGTAAAATTTTAATAAAAATAAAAAAAATCCATGAGAAACAGTTATACAAATAAACCAAATATGTTTAAAACATTCATAGTAATTTGAAGTACTTAAACTTTTCTAAGTCTATTAATATAAAGTATGTAATAGTCGAATGTGAAAAATATATACCTCTATGTGTGTGCGTATTCGTACATGTATGTGCAAAGAGATTTAAAATTCAAACTTAAGGCTATAAATTGTACACAAATTGATACAAAACATTGTAACTAGGGAAGATTAAAAAAATACTTTATATATATGTATATATGATGACGAAGAGATAATTAACTTATATAAAAACAGAAATACTATGCATCGAAACTATATTCTTGCTGGAGAAAATGTTATTGAAACATATCTGTATACAGAAAGCGAACAGTATAACAATACTGTAACAGCTCTCGGAATTAGTACAAAAAAAGGGTTTGTTTTGTAATAACCTTGTAACGATTTTATATATTCTATGATATATTTAGAAAATTAAAATAAATTTGTGCACATTCATAAAAAAAAAATATTACCTTTCAAACCAACGACGTCCTCAGCACCTGTCGCCTTTCTGCGGACATTCTTCTGGTCATCTCCGCCAACTGCCGTGACTAGACAGTAACTACCATTACTTCTGAACCAATTTGCTATTCACAACTTGGTCCAGAAATTCATGATAGCATTTACAAGATGTTCGTAAATTGAAGCAAGACCACGAAAGACAGATTTCTGATGCAACTTGTTTTGGTTAAGACTGTAACATGCTGTTTGAAACGAATTAAAAAATGCTGACTGAATACATCGCGAAGGGAAAAGTAACCTCTTCAGATTGTCTTACGAGGGCTGAATATAAACCTGTCATACCACGTCATAAGTAGCTGGAAATAGTTTTCCACTTTTGAATATTACATTTTGGCACATGGTTGAGAGCTCTGCTTCAATGGTCAAATAGGTTTTACACATTTCTTAAAATTTCCATAGTCTTAAAACACACTTGAAGAAAACAACCACATACATTGCAACCTGTCATCCATACATTATTGCTGACTATCTCCTACAAGTCACAGGGGCGTACAGTCAGTTACAAACAATATAGCATTCCTGAAGATTTCTAATGCGAGTTTGATAGACAGTTTGTCTCGGTGTATGCAATATAATGCTGCGGCGGTTAGAACATTCATGTGTATACTAAATCAGTAGAGTTAGATTTATGGAGCAAGTTTTTCTTCATGTAAAACAGAGATTTTGTATAATGTAATAATCGGAACTTCACAAATTTTAATTCGGTGACTATTTTTTTTTTAAATTTCGGTCAATTAGTGTTTTCGAAAAATGATCTATGAAATCTAAGTTCTCACGCTTTATGTAACTTTTTTTTCGCAAAAAATACCATATCGTAACTATATGACTTGACACAAAATAGGCTAGTTATTTAAAAATTAGAAATTTTAAATAGATTTAAATGAAGTAAAAATTGATAAACGATTTTGTTTCGTGTTACTTAAAAACTTGTCAAATTTAAAACACATTCTTAATAATGTGTGGAACTACTTATTAGATTGGATGTTAGCTTTATATTTTATCACAGTTATAATTTAAGTTGTAATATCAAACTTTCAATAATACAGTATTAATGACTAAAGGTTTGCCAAGAATTAACTGTACGCCACAGACCTTGAACTATGTAATACTTATTTTGACCAATGTCGAAAATTTCTGCAAAAATATAGAATGGTAACAAAATTTGCAAACGAAATTTTAGCAGCAATTCTTCTGTTAAGCCGATAAGGTGTCACATTTAACGATACAGTTCCAGAAACATATTAGCTGAAGAAGATGTCTCACAGTCTATACACATTATGGTAGCACAACTGAAACTGTAAATGGGGAACGAGGTCATATAAATCATTAAAGAATATTGCTACAATGCGAACAAACTGAACCATGAAGCTATGACTGTACTCTACCAGAAACTAAACATTTTCCTTATGAAACATATTGAGACAGCTTTATTACAACCAACTTTTTTTAAACATTTCTAGAAAGACACTTGCCTCGTCAAGAATGTCGTAACAAAGAGAGCGCGCTAAGGAATCATACAGACTGTATCATGACTTCACAAACCGAAGGATCTTGAAGAACAGGTCTCCCTCTGTTCGTGAATTCATAGAAAGGTCCATGTGACTGCCTTGTGCGAACTTTCTCCCAATCGACATCCATGAGAAATTCATGATTTTCTAGAAGCGTTAAAAAATCTGGGATAGAATAAATGCGGTCAACGTTATATTTCATAAGACAAGTGTAAAATGTCATGGCTTGAGCGTAGTCCGCTTTGTCCAGTTTGATCATCATGCATAACATTACTCTCGGTAGATTTAAAATGTCCTTCATTCCTCTAATTAAAGCCTCACTCGCCAAACCAAAGTCAGTAAGAACTAAGTGGCCATCGTCTCCAACCAGAATGTTCCCTGGGTGAATATCGTTATGAGCAATCCCCACTCGACGTAACTCTCGAATTGCCACAATAAGTTCCGCCATAACTTTTCTTACCATCTCTATATCCACGCGGAAGTTGTCATCACAGAGTCTGTCAAGAAGCGTGCCAAACTTGCAATATTCCAAAACTAAAAATCGTTTTCCAGAACTCACGAACGTGTATACGAGCTGGTTCTGATACAGCAACCCGCTGACTCTCAGAAGAGCTCGCAGTTCCTTTTCGGTTTGTTCGCTCAGCACTTGCTCCTTCATAGCAAACAAACAGTTGCAATCCGAACCATCACGTTTCCTGACCAGAAACACCGTCCCGTACTGTCCTGCTCCAATCTTACGAACATTCTCGAAACTTTCTAGGTCAACGACTGTGGACCTGAACAAAAAACAAACACGACATTAATAATAAAGGTGAAATGAAAATATTTTGTCTGACATTTAAAAAAATATGTACGTACGAAAACTGCAAATGAACTCAGTTCCTGTTATATCAAGTAAGCGGAATACTCTCACTAACACAATATTCCACATTTCAAATGTTTATTTATTTGTAATGTAGAATTGTAGACAATTTCTTATTTAACCAAACACACAGCACCATGAATGTACTAAATGACAAAATTAATTTTAAAAATAATTTTTTTCTAATAATGATTTTTTAGTTAGGATTTATTTGTATTTGGACATTTAAGATTTCAACTTCTTATCCTCTTTGAACTTTGTCCTCCAGTGATTTCTTGAATACCGAGGAATTTAATAATTTATTATAATTTCTTCATGTTGTTACACGCCGTTAGACTATTTTAGTTCTGGAAGTGTAACTTCCAAGGTAAAATGCAAGTTGAATGGTAAATCTTAAGGGCATGGGCCCGAGTTTCTTCGCATTTAACGACTATTATTTCTTAAAACATAAATGGGACACGATTTTGTAAAATCGCTTCGTGACTTTGTTATGACTTATTTAAACTGCTTACTCTAATTTTGTCGTGCCAGAAGACTGCAAAATAGTTGCTAGTTAGTTAATTAACGAAATTTCCTTTTAATTGATAAATTAGCTATACTCATCATACAGTTTGTCTCGAAAAATTATATTGCATAGTAAAACCAATTTGCAAAAATAGTTACGAAGTAATTTTACAATATTGACTCTCGTGTGGATTAAAAATATAATTCTCTCGAAAGCCGAGAAACTCGGGCCCAAACCCTTAATGTTCATAAATAAAACACGTCAAAGTAATTTGGTGCGCACGAGAGACGGCTCACGAGTGTGCTTATATCGTCCGCTCGACCACTAATGATACTCCATTTCTCCAGGAAACTACCGTTGATGTAATTATTTACAAAGGATTATTAAGATGCAGGTCCTCAACACACGCAGTTGCCGGGCCAACCAACGTCTTGCGAGCTCAGCTGGTCTCTGTGCTGCGTGCTCACAACACGTGATCCGGTCACCTCCGTGGCTTCCTACCGAGTCTCCCCTAGCGTTTACCTATGCCCGCACCGGCCAGCAACCCCCGCCTAAACTACCTTGACCAATCACAGGCCAGCTCACAGACAATGGCTACCACCTGTCACTGTCTCCCGCGCAGCGTTTATTGTCTCTTTTCATGACAATAGCCTACTTGTCGATAAATAAATATAATAACATTCCAATACCATATAAATATGTACACGTATACTACCCATTCATGTAAAGTTTACTTACTGAACATTAGGCTGAATTCTTAATCTTTACTCTTATTTTCCTCTTAACCGCCCTGACAATTACGATAAGAAGATCACAGTGATCAAATATCAAATAGTTTTATGCTAAACAAAAATAAATTTGTATTATATTGATAAACTGTGAAATAACAGTACGTCGTATTATTTTCTGTTAAATAGGGAGCTCACCATACCCGATTACTCCAACAAGTGATAAACGGTGAAAATAAGGGTAGAGAGAAAGTTAACGAGCTGCTGCAATTAAAGGGAAGTTGCCACTCACAACTAGTCACCTTTATTCGGCGACGACACAAACAAAATATCCTCCATCTGATGTGAGATACAACAAATTAAAAATGTTAACCCGATATCTCTACACAAAGACATAAAACATCAAATTATACAACATGTCCGAGGAAAAAACATGACTCCCTCAAAAAAAAGTAAACCTTGAAAATTTCCACCGTCACAATATTCTTACGACCGTTTTTGGTATTTTACAATGTCTTCATGTAAATAACTAGCTGTCCCATTGCGGTTTTATCCACGTAAAATGAAGACTAGAGTAACTAACTATTAATTACGTATTAATTGATGGTGTTACTATATTCTCTGTATATCTTTAAAATATTAAATATGAAGCTAGCTGTTAAATAATACAACAAATACAAACAGCTTTATCAATTCCACTTCGCTGAGCGTACCTTTGTTTTTAATTCGTTTTTATTTCTCTACTAGCTATTCCGTTGCGGCTTCGCGCGCGTGAAAAATAGAAAAACAGTGTTTCGGGTACTTAATTTGGCCTTAATATTATGAAAAACTCATGTCGATATCTAAAAAATCAACGGGATCTATATATATATATATATATATATATATATATGTATATATATATATATATATAGATCACGAATCGAAAACACATTTTACTCTGTTATACAACTTTGAACTCGAATGTTTAATATATCCCGAAAAAAAATTTTGGGTCAGTACGTAGACATATTCTCAGACACCAAATAACTCGACTGGTTCAATAGATATCGAAGGGTAATCGAAAACACATTTAATGTTTTTCACACCCTTTAAGTAAAGAATTTCGAAAAATCTTGAAATCATGTCTTAGATATTTGTGTACGTTCTTCTAACTGGAGTTAAAATCACCACGATATCTCTTTGCGTTCGAGTATTACAAACTATCTAAAAATTACGCATTTCCACATTTAATATTCTATGGAAGTCGAATTTCGGAAAATCCGAAATTTATTTTTTGAGTATTTAAAATAGCATAACTATGAAGTGAAAAGTATTTCTTTTGTTACTAATAGAATATACATTTCCGGATTTGATACCATCTTCAAGGTTGAATTTTTAAAATCCATAAATCAGCTAATATATAGTTTTTATGATTGACCCATATAAGTCAAAGTCACGACGATAGGTCGTTATGTTTCGAGTTATGTAGAAGAATGTTAGAAAACAACTTTCATCCCTTATCAACCCCTTAGGTGTCAAATATAAAGAAAAAATCCCTTCTTAGTGCTCGCTTACGTCATAAAACGAACTTTCTAGGTCCAGCGGTTTGAGCTGCAGTTTGATGTGCCAATCAGTCATTCAGGCAGTCAGTGGAATGTTTTAAACATAGAGATTTATGTGTTCCAGATGTTGCCAAATTGCAAGTAGTTTTAATAATCACAATATAAAATGGAAACAAATCAGTCTGACTTCTAAACCGATTGATTTAGGGCCGGTTTTACAATGTCTGGTTATGTTCCGATTAACATCTTATTAAACTTTTAGTGGTGGTTAGCAGTGTTTTGTGTTTCTCGTTTTATGTTTAACTCAAAACTGCTGTTTACTAGTGGTAACCAATTGTTAAGTTAAACGCAAGAAGAAGTTCCGGTTACTGAATTAATTAGAAACTTTACAAAATGATGCAGATTGTGTTTCTGAGCAATTAAACATAACCCTGTATAGATGAAAACATGATTATGAGTTACAAAATCAGAAAAATTAATTGCATATGTAGTTATACTAAGGAAGTCTTCATTTCTTGCATTTTTATTGAAAAACAGTTTTAGTCTAAATAAATGTATCACTGCTAATACAGAAGTTATTTCACAACTAAGGTTATGGCAGACCTAACTTTTGAAGATGATGGTTGCAAACAAACCTTTACATTGGTATTTCAAAAACTAAAACTTTCTAGCCGATAGATGACAGTTTTGTAAAGATACTTTATCCACACAAAAACATTAACTTACTCTTTGCGAGAAACGTGTTTTATGTTTTTAACATTGATAATTAGGCTATTTAGCATATAAAATATTGTTACTATCCTTTTCTGTTTTGGTTTAAAATGTTGAGAGGAAGAGGTAAGTTTCGATTATGTTACATACTTTATTTTTTTGTAAATAGACGTGAATAAAGCATCGGTATTTTTGCTAGAAAGTAAAGAACACTGAACATAGCACAACTTACATCTTTACAGTTTTTATTAAACGAAGACTACAGCACCATCACAGAAGACTTCCAACCGGCCACCATCACAGAAGATTCATCATCACCGCCCTCACCACTCCTTCACCACGGATCGACTACGACTTCACCTTCAAGAGTGAGTGCACTCCGCCACTCATCACCATCCCTTCACCCAGCAGTCTCACCGATTCACCCCAACACTTTGTGCTCACTAGGACACTTTGTTGTCGGAATGGGTAAGTGTACATATGTATACTGTAAATTATTGTACTATTAAAGGCCTTGGCCACAAGACAATTCCGACCCCCATTGTAAAAAAATCAACGAATCACACATTACAACAAAAAGCGGTAGTTTTCAACTCCTCACAATTTTAATAAAGATTCCTATTACAGAAAAGAAATCTCCAATTAATATTTTGCTTCATTCATGAGAGGTCATGCTCACCGAGTTTTAATAATACGAACATAGAGAAAGTCTCATGCAGTAATTTTACACAAATATAATTGGAACTTGCAAAGCAAAACTATAAACGGTGAAACAAAACAGGTTATACTACAATCCTGCTTAATTTCGTCCACATTCATTATGAATTTAGAATTTCACGTTCAAATCTGTTGAAGTGAATTTGTGTGGCATTCCACATCACGCCTTGACGACTTGCATTCGCTCCTCGCTATTCTTTTTTCGTGTCGATAGGTTTTACGTTTTTGTACTATGGTTTTAAAATTTTGTCGCTACGCGGACACACGACCGAAAGAATGTTGATAATGTGGTGAGATGTTATTTCATAAATCGTCAATGTAGCATCGACCGTACAGGTAAACGTCAGTAGGCCTACAAGTTATGTGTTTACTTTTACATATAATTAATACATGATTTCAAGGTTTTTCTAAATCCAACCTCTAAAAGGGTGAAAATACTTATAATATGATTTCCTTTTTTGATTCTCGATATTTATCTAACCATTTTAAGATATCAAGGTGATGTTCGTTTCAGAATATGTATACCTAAATAAATTAAACATTATACAAGTTTTTGTACTGGATGTAATAAACTTATTACCACGAGGGAAACAAAATTTGTAAATTATTTAAGTCAGACGATCCATAAACCAAGTATGTGCCAAATTAATAGAGTGTACACAGAGTTACATTTAGATTACACGTCGCGCAGAGATTTTTGGATAGTGAATTTTTTTTTTTTTTTTTCAAATTAAAACGCAAGTGTTTTTTCTAATCCGGTTATTATACAGGCCTAGATATTATTATATTAAAATTTAAAAAAAAAAAATGGCAGATTTTATTTCTGTATATTTTGTGGTTACTAAACACAATTTTTAAATTTTTACTCGAAAGTAAAGCATACAACCGCAAAGTGCTATGTAAATAAACGTCAGGTGATAAAATATCTACTTGGCAAGGAAATCTCATTGAAATTTGATGAGTAGTTCAGATTTTATTGACGATTAAGTATTCCAGTTGACCGCTCAAAATCTTTCCATTCCATACCCCTTAAGGGCGTTCAAGTGGGGAAAAATTCATATTTTTATATTTGTATAAAATAGTGTTAGTTTTGTAGACATTACTTCAGAGAACATTAACATCTAACGGAAAAAAATTAGCTCATCTAGTTTTCCCGTAATGTCACTTCAAAGTCAAAATTTGCATATTTTTACTTCATACAAAACTTGAAAACCAGTAAATATAATGAAATGGAAA
>PNEQ01135496.1:5853-34255 GCA_003012365.1 Medauroidea extradentata
TTTTTTTTTTTTTTTTTTTTTTTTTTTTTTTTTTTTTTTTTTTTTTTTTTTTTTTTTTTTTTTTTTTTTTTTTTTTTTTTTTTTTTTTTTTTTTTTTTTTTTTTTTTTTTTTTTTTTTTTTTTTTTAAGAAAGGATTTTTTTCTACTGCGCATGTGAATAGATTTGTATTGAGAGAGCAAAAATTACATTTACGAGGTAGATATTAGTTATGTTTAGACTTTGGTAGAATTTTATAATGTTGTTATTATTTTATAGATACATTAATCTTCAACTAATAATACGTTAATCGTAGTAGTTACAGACTGTCCAGAGTAAAAGGGCACATTTGAAGCAATGTTTCTTGTTTCTTTCAGACAATTTAAATCGTTTCGTCTCTTGTTAATATACGACTGCATAAGTAGTAAATATTGAATGGTTGTGCCTACTATGATATGAACTTCCATAAAAAGTGCACGTTTTTATCAATAAAAAATTTACCATTCTACAAAAAATTCGTTCAGGAAAAAAAAAAATTTTCATCTTCCAAAATGTCAGCACAGTAAAACGCATTGCTTAAAGTGGTCGCCAGCCCAAACCGCCGGGTAGTATGCAGCGCTTCAACCGACACTAGTTTATTTGAAAATTTCTCAACGTTCGTGAGTGGTTGACGTCTACTTAGGAATAACATTTAAAGAACCCACTGCAAGAATAGTTATTTTTCTTGCTGTCGAAAATGGTGAAAATGAATGTTTTTGCTGTTTTTTTTTTTATGAAAACTTTGTCGCAGGATCTTTTAGAAGGTATAAGAATGCGCAATACAAATGTACCTCTAATTTTTCGTCATAAAATGGTAGGGTCACCAACGAATGACTCATAGATGCGAGTTGTTGGCGAGAAAACTCCACGTCAGTTCCGTGAATTGCGCCTAGAGGCTAAGGGGAGGCGTGATACAATTGTTGTGTCGTCCTTACCGCTTCCGCATGTCTAGCCACCGAAAGCGCAAGTTCGTCTATCTAGGCGGCCACCTTAACGGCATGGGTCTGAGTTTCTTCGCATTTAACGACAATTATTTTTTAAGACATAAATAGGAGTCGATATCGTAAAATCGCTTCGTAACTGTGTTATGACTGATTTAAACTGCATAATCTAATTTTGTCGAGTCAGAACTGTGCAAAAGAGTTGCTAATTCGTTAATTAACGAAATTTCCTTTCAATTGATAAATTAGCTATACTCATCATACAGTCCGTCTCAAAAAATTACATTGCATAGTAAAACGAATTTACAACAAATTTACGAAGCAGTTTTACGATATCGACTCTCGTATGCATTTCAAAAAGTAATTCTCTCGAAAGCCGAGAAACTCGGGCCCAAGCCTTTAAGTGTGCCGCCTACCCGCGCGTGAGAGGCTCAAAAGCGACGGAGCAGTAAGGTCGACCTTGAAGCGCGTATCAAACGACGTGTCGCCTCAACGAGCCAAGCGCTGAACTAGTGTGCAAGGTTCCCGCCGAACGGTTTTTACTATGGGACATTAAGCGGTGGCCATATAATTTTATTGGTGGAAAGTCTGCAACTAAGTTCAGTGCAGGTCGCAACCTGAGTTTCTTACACATCCGGTAAGTACATTTTTAAATACGGAAGTCTGAAAATGCCGTTTTTAGCCATGTTGGAGGGCTTAGAGAAAGTGTTTTTAATTAGCGTGGCGTCTTAACAATGAGGTTTCGACCTTGCCTGATGTTTTGTTTTCTTTTCGTACATTGGCACAATGGACACACGTGGAATATTTTCGTAGAAATAAAACTGTTTATGAACACACTGCAACGTATTTGAAGCGTGAGGTAGGCGGCCGCCTTAAGAGTAGTCCTCGACTGGCGCATGGAAGGCATCGCAGCGTGTCACGCGTATTCTTTTTCGCGCGAAATTGCTTATACTATTCATATTAAGTTTATCTACGAAATGAACAAACACTTGAAACTATGCTTCTATGTTTTCAAAAATTCTACATGCTTGTTAGAAACATGATTTTCTGGCCTCTCAAAATGCCAAAAATGTTTTTTTTTTCTTTTACTGCTGTAACCCCCGAAAATAATACCTGAATTCGTAAAGTGCAAAGCGAGAGGCGTGCGTTGGTCTTTATTCCATAATATTAAAAAATATAATGTTATGGTCACCGCTTAAAGTCCCGTAGGAAAAAAAGCTACAAGGAAAACCTTGCACGCCAGTTTGGCGCGCTGCGAATAGAGGCGATATACTTCTCGTCAAGCGTGGGACACTGGCTCTTATCGCTACACTGTTCCCACGCGTCAAAGGTGGAAATTTAACACCGGCGCAGACTGATATTAAGACAGATACGGAGTTCAATTTATTAAGTTGATATAGGTGGTAAGGCAACAAAGTTATGCAGAAATGCACACTCTGACCGATCGAAATTATGTTAATATTGTAATTGAATAGTGAAGGCATCCAAGCCACAAACGTAAATAACAGACCAAAACAAGCTCCTAAATTATTTACACTAAAACTTCAGCTCCTAAGTAACTAAGGTCAAGCAGATGTAGGGTATTTGCAAATGAGCATACAATAATTAAGAAATAAAAAAAAATATTCATGTAACAATGTTTCATGGTCTACTATATAAAGTGTGGGACGGTCTCTGTTTCATACCACTATTCACTTACTGAGACCAGTTTGCTTATACCACACAAAACATTGTCAAGTGTACGCTGTAATTCCAACTTAACCATTGAGTAGGCCTATATTTTACAGGGTATTTCTTCTAGATAACAAATTTCACCATCAAGAAATAAATGTGGTAATATACAAATTATTCATGTTATAACAACAAAACTACAATAATCCGACGTAATTACGTGGCATACACGTGATAATTAATACTTTTATGACTGTATTTAGTTGCTTGGACATACTCATCTGCGAAATAAATTACTGCCAAAAGAAATCTAAAAATTACAATCATTTATTTCGCAATGTAGTATGTCCAAGCAACTAAATCCATTCATGCGCTCCCATTGCGCAGATCTTTCAAAGATCATAGTAATTTTATGTTCGATTGTAACATGTTGTTATATTATAATTAATTGATTTGTAGACGTGCGCCATTACTCATGTTTTGCTGTTCAAACTTGTGTTGAATGACGAAGTACATACAAAAATAACAAAAAGTCATACATAAAAACACACAAAAAGAACAGAAAAAGCAATACCGGAGGCATTCTGTCTTGTTCTATATTAGATAACAAAGAATTATAATGGTAGTGTTCAGTCGAATATCGACTCAACACCCCGACACAAAAGACAGACACAGTAGAATCAGATTCCAAAAATAAAAAAAAAATGGAAATAGACAAAAAACAGTGAACAGTGGGCCACAAACAAAGTACAAGAGACAACATAAGTTAAAAAGAACAAAAAATGCAACGTTTCAGAAATTGCGATCTATTGGCGTCTTCAGGCTGAGACACAGTTGGTCGGAACACCAAGATTCTATTTGTAAACTCCCATTGCAACAAACATTTAAATATAACACGTTGTTATATTGTTGACTAGCTCTTTCTAACTAAATACACAGATGTAAAAACTGTCTTTCATGAAATTAGTAATTATAATTACCGACTGATTCAAGTAACCATAAAAACGTAAGAATATCTACACAGTTTTTTATTAATGAAGTACTGCTGCTAAGTATAAATACTCATTAATATAAAATTAATACACACCAAGTTGTAGGAATTTATAGTTCTCTCCTGTAAATAGAGGTGGCAAGTTGTTACGCACGGCAAAAAATTCCTGATCAAATAATGTAATTAGTATTTATTTTTGCTACATATCAAAACAAATATCTAATTGCCTTTAGGCCTGTAGGTAACGCTTAGAAGTTCTTATTTCGTAAGCATTTTTCATGGACTAACATAATTTACAGTTATTTACGAAGCATTTATAGAACTTAAAATGGAATACTTATTATTGTAGTGTTCAGTTTCGTAAAATATTGTTGATACTGTGCCACATTAGAAGTATTGAGTTACTCGTTTAAGTTAGGCAATGAGTTTTTCTAATCATCCCCTAAAACGGTATACTTTCAAAGATAATTATAAGTTGTATGACTTAGGTATATTTGTCCATCCAGTGATGTGAAGCATGAAACAATTTTCTTTGAAGTAGTTCGTTGCGTTACCATTAATTTTTCCCTGTAGGACAACGACGTATGTGTGTTTTGCTGTGACAGCAATATGCAGGGAGAAAATTAAATGCTTAAAAGGAGGGGGGTGTTACAGAGGGGACAGTGGATGGCGGAGGGTTGGAACGGAAATGCAGGGTGTTCGGATAAATTGACTGAAGTATAAAGCGTATAATATCGGCCCGATTATCTCGCCGAGTAATCAAAGCGAGAGTTTTCTCTTCCCTCCAGTACCGATAAACCTCCCCCCCCCCCCACCCTTTTTTTCCCAAGTCCCTAGGCAGTTTTGTCCATTAAGATTTACCACGTGCACTATGAATGTAATTTCACACATAGTGTGTCATCTATAGTATGCCTTCCGTATGTCGCTAGTGTTCCATACCCGCTCCGTGTTTTAAGTATGTCATATGGCTGGCTTCAATAAAGTCGTGTGAAAATTGAAGCTGATGCCATGACGGGACATGAGAAAGCCTTTTGTCCGCTTTAAAGCGACGTCAAATACCGACAAGTGTATTATGTCACAACCCTGACGTAGGCACTGACGCAATAAGCAGTCGCGTATATATTTACTGCTCAAAATGACTTAATTTATGAGTTTCGTTTAGACGTAACCTATTGAACTACACTGTGACCGGATGATAAATAACAGGCAAATGGCTACATTTGTAGGCATTAGGGTTTCTAATGTTCAAGCTTTAAACATTTACTCAGTGAGTCGTTAAGACTACGTTTTTCAGTTCACATTTTAGCAGTCTCGTAAACAGGTTCAGTATGGTTCAGAAAGTAACTCAAGCTTCAGCTCTGTAACTCAAACGAAAAGTATTACTTCGACAAACGTATTTTTCTCACGCAAATAAAATTAATGTAGTATGGATAACATTAAAAAGAAATTCTGATGAATATATATGTATATATATTTTTAAATTATGAATACTTGTAATTCAAACTCATTCTGGTTTCCCGCAGTAGCGCTGGATTGCGGATGGCAAGGGAAACGGAAGTGTGCAGAGAAAACCTACGGCAACGCAAACCACGTTCCCCACAAGAGAAAAATCCGATGACCGACGCTATGGGACTCAAACCCGGACAGTCTTGGTGGCAAGCAAGTGCTCTAAGCAACTTTTATTTATTTTGTATATAATATTAAGCATATCGGCAAAGGCTTAACATTTTTGCCGAACATTTCCCTCTTTAGTGACTTTAGTTGAC
The DNA here is from genome assembly GCA_003012365.1 of Medauroidea extradentata. NCBI lineage: Eukaryota > Metazoa > Arthropoda > Insecta > Phasmatodea > Phasmatidae > Medauroidea > Medauroidea extradentata. The sequence continues at coordinate 11,239 of PNEQ01135496.1, forward strand.
CCTGGTAATTAGGAAACGTTTTGAGACCAACGTAGACGAACACAAATTTACACTCAGTGGGGCTTGGGAATCGAACCCAGTACCTCTGGCTCCGTCAGGCGACTAAGCTACGGAGGTCGGTAGCCACTGCACCAACTACAGCTCATAGTTTTACATTTTTTATGAAATAGTGTTAGCTTTTTAGACTTCACGTGTGAGTACAGTTTCCTCGTACAAAATAATTTTAGCTCTCATAGATTCCTCGTACCGATGAGTCAAAGCAAAATGTGCACATCATACTGCTATGGAAATGGTTTAAACCAACTGACATACTTAAATTAAATAATTCACTGCGTTCTTACCTCCGTGAACTACATAATAAAACATTCAGAAACCCACAACATTATATATTGAATTGAAAAAAAAAAATTCCGCAACCAACTCAGCTGCTTTTATAATATACAAAAATAAGTTTATTGGGAATTAATGGCAAGTTATTTTATTTCACTGTGAATTATTTCACTTAAGTAAGTCAGTTGATTTTCAGATTTTCGCCGCAGCGTAACATGCAGATTTTGTCTTTGACGCACAGGTATGAGGAAGCAATGAGAGCTAAAATTGTATCGTAAGACGTAACTGTACTTAAAAGGATCGCCTACAAAGCTAACACTATTTCGCAATAATACAAAATTGTGGTTAAACACTATTAAGGCTTCGCTTTTTAGTTTTTCAGTGGTTTCGAAAATATTTTTCAGCGCAAATTAATACAAATATCACAAATTCATTTTTACAGTTTTAACAATTTTATATCATAGTTTGTACCTGAATTTTTCTGTAGCAATACACGAAATGGATTTTTTAATTTTTTCCCCTGAGATATCACATATTTTGATGCCTTGTCAAAATAAGCCAAAATTAAACAAAATCATTTTTTTGCTAGCAAATGATACATTATTTTTAAAAAACGCTCTCGCAAAATTGTTTATCGTATGATTGTACACAGTCTCAAATTTTTCCAAAGCATTCGGTTAGAAAATGTTTGAGTTATATACAATTGTTTGAAATAAATTAAAATATCATGGCCGTAACAATTGGTAATACGTTCATTTCGGTATCCCTCCGAAATGAAATCCTGATTACGCAACTGCCACTGTTAAACTACGTCCAAAGAGCGAACGAGTGAAGGTAACAGGAGCACCTTGCCTCGAAAATCCTCCCCTCCTGAATTTTTTTTACCAAGTCCGGTCAAAGGGCACTTCGCGCCACGAGTCTGAACGCCCACGCTCGGGTAAGTCAGTCAGCCCCACCTGCCCCCCTCCCCAGGACAGACAGCGGGTGCACGCACGGGACCCCAAAATGAGGATACACACACACCCACCCCGCCCTCAGCCCTTGAAGACAGGTGGAGATATTAATTACTTACTAGGCCACGACCGGAAGTCGTGAGCATGCGTGCGTGCCGTCTCGCGGTACAATAGTCCGGCCAGCACCTTGAGCATCTTGTTCATCACGAGGGAATTAAAAAAATACACCCCTGACAAATTTCACGTCAAAACACCGTCACGGGGGGTTCCAGGGGGAAGGTGCTAGCAACGGTCTGCCTTCACCAACAGTAAGAACTATCCCGGACGTTTGTTCAAGTTGGGATACATCCCACGTGCTGTAGTTGAAATTGTATTCAGCCAGCTTTGTATATTCGTCCTGTCTTAAGGCTCGGCATCAGTTGCCATATTGAATTATTTTATTTTTCACTCTTATGAAATTCTGAGAAGATAAATGTGAAATGTATTACTATAATATCAATTCTATTTACCTTGCGCTACAATTAAATAATTGCTGTTGAACTTGTGACGTATATTTAAGCCGTAATTAGTCGGGCAATTTTTTTTTATATTCTTAATTTGCTCGACTGATTACGACTTAATTATAAGTTAAAAGTTCAACTGCGATGCTTTTATTGTAGCGCAATGTAAACAGAATTGATATTATAGTAACGAATTTCACAATTTTCTTAGAATTTAATAAGAGCGAAAATTTAAATAATTCAATATGGTGACTGGTGCCGAGCCTTAAACACGATGTCGGTTATACTGTCAATAAATAAAATGCTAAATATCATAATTAGGATATAGATTTGAAATATTCTAATTGTTACTACATTCATTTTGCGATTTAATACAAAGCTGCTTACTATGTGTGTGATCTTTTGACCATTCTTGAAACAAGAGTAGTAGCGTGTGTCTGGAAGCAAAATTCTGATGGTTTTATATATGTGTGTGTACATACATATGTGTATGTATGTGTGTATACATATATACATGCATACGCATACACAAACATGTATAATGTTTATTTGAACATCGTGTTCGAATCAAACCACTGTATTTACAGGCTGATAGAAACAACGTATCCTAGAAAGATAATTTTCACTAGGTAATCGCATAATTTTTCATTTTCTGTAATAATAGTCTAAGAGACAATAAAAAAATCTATAAAATGGCAATTCTAGATAGTAGGTTTTGGTAAAATTTTCTGTTGCTATGTAGCCAAATAGACACATACTTTTTATGGTAATCTCTCGCATAGAAATTGAAATTAAAAAATTATCGCATCGTAAGCAGTTCACGAGAGAAATATCAACCTTGCGATATATTTGCTCTCGTAGTAGAAGGAAAATCTATTTTCAGAATGGTTATTTTTTCTCATATTGACCAGATTCCGGCCAATTTCTGTCAATATTTCTAGTGTTAGCTTGTGTCAACATAAATTTTTCCAGAGGTTATTTAAAATGGAGACAAAATGTTATTAGCACAGAATATAACGATACGACATTATGAGTTTTAAAATTCTTTATTCAGTTCGTCGAGTGAGAGTTTTAAGGTAATATTGTTACATCGTGGTATACCACTGAAGCTAAACGCGTAACAGAGTCAAATATTTCGTAGTTGTCTGGCTCCCTGACGAAGTAAATTAGAAGGTCGACCGTGATATGAATAGTACATCATATAATAATGGCAACAAATTAATTCATTTATTTGTTTATACACGAAGTGTTCAGTCAGACGTTGGTTTACGGCATATCGTGCACAATAATTAATTACATCCTCACCAAGCACATTGTTTGCATAACTTTTAATTCATTATATTTTATCGTAAACTATGAGTACGTCTATTTGTATTTATATTTAAAATATTGAACATACAAGCTCAAAACGCAATTTTCCTGAAACCAGCTTCCTACATCAGGACAAAAAAAGTACAACAAATTAAATTCCATAAAAATATAAAATATATAATTCGTTGTCTTGAATATTATATTACACAAGAAAACTTTTAACATGTCTGATACTGTATAAGTGGAAGCATGTCTAAATGAAATGTCATACAAATGTTACTTATTTCACTGCATCAGCAAATAACGTTTAAGTTTAATTCTGAAAACCTCCCAGTGCTCGTGTATATGTAGGAGATAACAAGAAGAATGGACTATACAGTTAAACTCAAGATGAACAATTATCCCTCGGTGAAAGCTGTAACAACCGGAAGAATGGTCATTTACCCTCTTCCTGTTGTTATGGATCTGATTGGTTTAACGGTTCGGTTCACTACAGCCATTGTTCTACTGAACGTTATGATATAATTCTTATTACAAACATTGTTTTGGTACCCCCCCCCCCCCTTTTTTTTTACTCACCAAATATTTGTGTGATTGGTGCTAAATAAGTGATATTGATGATAGAGTAAATAAAATAGTTCTTTACAAATATCTTACGTTTAACAACAAATTATTTGATTCAAGGAATTGTAAAAACTATTTTTAATTACAAATATGCTATTAAGTTGACGAAACTTACGTGTAACAAATTAATCGGTTGACGGAACGGTAGTAAGCTGTTTCGAAACACACACGTGTAAATGTATTGGAACAACCAAAGCGGCTTGGTTACGTCACGGTTTCCAATTACACCTTGAGCTGGGCGTATTTATGCAAGAAAGAACCAACCAGAAAGTAATATATTTTGAAATATTCACCAAATAGAAGGAGACGGTCAGAATAATATACAAAAATAATAAGTATAGCACCATGGTATTTAAGGAAGAGAAAGAGACAAGAAAAAGCGATATATACAAGGTTTAGATACACGCTGTGGATTTGACCTTGAATATCTCAGTTACAGTGGACTGAGTGTTGGTTCGTTTTTGCTTAACTCCGGCTAGTTTATCTAAAAAAAAAAGTTGCGTAACAATTTGCATGAAAACAATAATTGTAAGTGTAATGATTATTTATTTGATATAACAGTTCCACAAGAAAGGGAAATATAATGACGAAAATATATATCCAACTGTTAGATCAACATATTACCGGAAGGTAGCATTATGCATCAAAAAAAAATTTAATACTTTATATTTATTCAGAATAGATTTCATGTTATAATATTACACGTTAGCAATGTATGTAGGAAGATATTCTTAGATTCTATATGTATCGTATGACAATTCAAAACTGAATTCGTATAGTTTCAGAGAGTAAACCACCGAAAAAAATTATCACATACAATAATATGAAAAAGTTCACACAGAAAATAATGCGATAAAGTTCTTAACGGTGATTCTAAATTATAATAAAAAATATTTCTTTGAATTAAGTTGATATAACGAAATATGAGGCATGTTTTACCACTGTTTTAATGCAAAACATGTTTACATACATTAGCTGTTATAATCGAATCGAAGTAAATGTAGCACTTTTAAGGGCTTTCTAAACGGGCTTTAACCATTAATAGCAAATAGAACTATGATCTTGTATCGAAAATATTTTTGCACAAATTGGTTTCAATGCCTTGTGTGCACATCAGCAGCTCTGTTACACAGTCAGTGAATGGATGTTCTAGTTCTCACATATTTTGAGGTTCAATTGAATAATCACATTTTCATGATGGTGTAACAACAACTTTATTCTGATTGGTGTAGTCAAGTAAGAGACGCATCTGAACAAAGACGCGCTACCGATTGCAATGAAGCAAGATGTCGGCGTGCACCTAAGGCGTTAAAACAAAATTGTGTAAATATTTTCGCGAATAAAAGCGGCTCTTACATTTAAGTCCAAGTACGAATGCAGACGTGAAATTTTAGGATCAATTACATTTGCTATCTGCGTTTCTCATTAAGAAGGCAAAACTTGAATTTACAAAAGTGAAGAAAAATGAATTGGCTGAAAAGAAAAACGTGGCAAGGCCTTAAAGCCTCGCTCTTTAGTTTTGCAGTGGTTTAAAAATATTTTTTTACGCAAATTAAAAAATATCAAAAATTCATTCTTACAGTTACTAATATATCATCGTTTACATATGAATTTTTCTGTTGCAACACACCATACGGATTTTTAGATTTTTGCCCCTGAAATATTACATATGTTGCGGTCAAAATAAGTCAAAACGAAGCAAAATAATTTTTGCTATTAAACGGTACATTATTTTAAAAAACGATCTGGTAAAAAATTGTGTGTAGTATGACTGTAAACAATCTCAAATTATTTCAATGCATTTGGTTTTAAAACGTTTGAGATATTATCAATTGTTTGAAATAAATGAAAGACCATTGCCTTAAAAAGTGCTCACTTTTCCATAAAGTTGTTATTTAAAATCTCATGAAATAATTTTTTTTTTTCGAACGGATCATCGTTTTAGAGTAAGTAAGTTTCAAATCCTCAAAACTTAAACATTTGGATTTTGTCATTTGGGGAGTGGGGGGAGGTGAGAGAATTTTTGTTAGCACTTAACATCGAGGTTTTTTGCGCCGGTGAAGAGTGACATGATGTGAATATGGAGCAGCGGCGGAATGAAGGTGCGGGGGAGACTGGAGATACACAAGAAAAGCCACCGATCGACTGCATCGTCCCGAATGATTCCCACATGCGAAAATCCGTGGACCGACCCCACCAGGTATCGAACCCGGATCGCCTTGGTGGGAGGTGAATGCTCTAGCCACTGTGACAACTGCGGCCCCGATGTTAGTATGGGAAACCCATTATTTGCAAAAACAAAGTATTTTGTAAAATAAAAAGTTATGTAAGCTAACAGAATTTGGTACAAATATAAAACTACGAAAGGTTTCCTTGTTTCTGAGCAACTGCTGCTGTGTTAAAAACTATTTTGTTAACAATTTTGTAGTTTGGAAAATGCTCAAAAATATATAGTACAGGTGGAAAGTCAGTTTTGAATAAATAAACGGAATTACTGGAAGTAAAGTGTTCAATTCGTGTTACTATCAAATATTGCTAAACTTAAAAAAAATGTGTATCTTTGTATATGACATCTGAGCTACAGTTTTGTAAACTATGTTGACAATTCATTTTTATAATTGTAAATTATATTCTAAGGGAAAACAATATTGTGTTAAAAACTTGCCACAGATTTTATTTAACGATTGAGCTCTGACTTCAGTAAATAGGTCTACTTAAAGTATTTGTTTCTGTTTGTGTGTGTGTGTGTATGTATACGAGTGTGTGATTTGTAAGAAACCTTTTCTTTAAAAAATTAATTTTTTATTTTAATATTTTTATGTGCAGTTTTGCATGATATTGAATGAAACCTAGCCCCTTTTTTTTCTATGAACTCAAAGCGTTCCTGTCATTGTTCAAGTAACAAAGGAGGTTGTTGTGTAGAGTTTCATAAATGTTACCTGGACGTATGTGCACTCTATTATCGGAGCTCCCGCCTTCATCAGCTGCTGTAGCCGTTGCGTCCACACATCAGGTGGCAGCAGTGTTTAAATTGGAAATTAACGCGAGATGCCCGGGGAAGGGAGGGGGAGTGAGAAGGGATGGCATTGTTATTAAAATGCTCGGTCGTGGGTGCCTGCTCGTAGTCCCGGGCTCGGTGTATGCAAAACACAGCGGCAGGCGATCACGGCGCGGGATAAGCGGGCAGGAAGCTGGCCGTTGAAATATTGTCCGGGACAACCCTGGAGGTCCCATACTACACCTGCTCGTCCCCGGGGGAAGGCGAGATATACTGGCCCGCTGTAAAATACTGCCCGCTGGACACCGATACCATTAGCCGCTGCGGCGTTCAACGTGAGACCTGCCTTCGCGAGTTGCTGGCTCACGTTCCGTTAAACACTTCTGGAGTCTACTTTAGGAAAAAAAAAATATCTAACATAGACACCGACTAGAGAATATAGGCTGACCTCACAAGCTTGAACGCATGTAGGGATCGTTCCGGACGAAACCGGTCGTCGGCGGATTTACTCAGGGATCTCCCTGGTGCGTGAGACGTGCTGTAGCTTGCTACGGAATGTATTTTCCTTGTGTAACTATTAAAAATGTTTCCAATGTATTTATCTACGAAAAGAAGACACACTTCAAACTGTGTCCCTATGTTTTTAAAAATGCCGTCCGGTTATTAAAAACTCGATTTTCAAGCTCCTCAAAAGTGCTAAAAATGACATTTAACATTGGCGTAGCTGAGAATATATCAACCGTAATCGTAAAACAAAATCATATAAACCTACACTGGACTTTACCACATACTTTCCACAAATAAAACAACTGGTTCATAGCTTGAAGACCCATTGAAAATCACATTCTACAAGAACACTACACGCTAGTTTAGTCCTTCGCACGTAGAGGCGACGAGGTGTTTGACGGACGTGTTATATTCGACTTATCGCATTCCCCGTTCCGTGTCTCGAACGTAAAAAAGGTAGCGTCCGCTAACTCTTAATTCGGCGCTGCTCCAATCTCGCAGCATGTAACTCCTCAACAATACTTAAGACCTAGATATTAAGTGCTGACCAATTTCTTTCTACTTCACTCACAAGCTTGAATGCATCAAGTTTAAAATATGGTAACGTCGTTACTCATTCTTAATCATAGTTAGTAAACATTTACTAACATTCCAGTGGTTTTCATTGATTCTTGATGGAACTCTTTCAACGAAAATTAAACTATGGGGAATTCACTGGTAAATCACTGAATATTCATTGATTTTGATTTATAGTGGCAACATCCTATAAGTGAAACAGTAAATATTCACTGATTTGTCACTGGTTTGCCGCTCTTTCAATTCGTCGAAACTGATCCACCTGGAATGTGTGAACCTACTGGAATATCAGTGATAATTGACTGAAGCCGATTTTCAGTGCAATTTGTTATTTTTCAAGGTAATTAACTCTTGCAAACAAAGTAATTTCTGAGTAATTTTTTTTTAAATAATGCGATAGAAATTATTTTTAGAATAATTTATTTGTTGTGATCGATATAAATTCAAAAATTCTAGCTGGAATCGAAAGACAAATATAAAGAAGTGTACGCTGGAATTTTCTACGAATATTCCGTAAATAAAATAGTAGGATCATCGCTTAAAGTCTTGTAAGAAAAAGCCAATGACCAAAATAATGCACGCCGTTTTGACGCCCCGCGCATAAAGGCGAAAATATTGCTTACGTACAAGCCAATCTAGACTTAATTGCTCCCCTGATTCCCCATCTCAACCGCAGTACATAGCGCCCGCTGGGTGGACTTTTCAAATTGTCGTTTGTTAAAATTTTCTCTCTCCTTGTCCATGAAGGTGTACGAAAATGAATCTTGCTAGCTGTACTGTACATAGTAAGAAGATAGAGCATAACGGATACCTTCGCACAGGTCGGAGGTCAACTTGATTCGTGGAATGCCCTGCACATCTCACTTATGATCGGTTGACACTTAAATCTCCGAAAACCCGGCACGTCATTTACTGGTTGCAAGACGTTACTTCGCCCCAAGTAGGCCTACACTGCGCACCAAAATATTTCACGCTTGCAACTCTTGACCTCCCAAATTAATGTGTGAATGAATGGGTTGAGATAAAATAGTTATTAATTGTGGCCTAAGGCGTTCAATTTTTATTACGGTGAAATATATGCAATGTGTACATTACATATACTGCTATGTTTATATAACAATAAGCGAAGTTGTACAAAATGGCAAAAAGCAAATGGTAACCAAGTAATTATAATGCTCAATTCCGACAGCAAATTATGGAAACAATACTCATGCCCTTACGTCGTATTATTAGCAAAAATAATTCGTTTGTGGTAACTGACAATCACTATTTTTAAATCCACACCACGTTAAGAACCGACGTAATAACATAATTTGTACACTCAAAGCCAAGAAATTACTCGTACTCTCTTTCCTTCTATTTGTTAGAGAAGTGCACTTCTACAGATAGTGGGAAATAGCGAGAATATATTCTACAAGTCTGTGTCACGTCCTGCGCCTTTGTAAGTAGGGATATGCAAAATTCGCGCTATTTTCCAGCGGCAGGCTATTCTCCAAACAGCTGTAATATTGTTCAAGGTCTCCTATTAGCCGAAAATAAGGCCTCCAATTGTGAATATTTCTGCACTGTTAAAAAGTTCGGTAAATTTCCGGATAATTTTACGGAAATGTCTGTTTAACTAACGGAAACATTATTTTGTAACACAGTTATACATAATTTTGCTTCCCTATGTAAAACTGCGAGAAGAAACTAAACAATAGCCATACGCATTATTGTGCCTCATCCGTATAAAGTCTCATAAGTGAAGCTAGTTGCCTTCCGTAAATTAACGGACATTTCTGGGGAATTCTTTACCAGCACTTCTCCATAAAGCAACGAAAATTATTTTTAACTGTGCCACCTTATGTTTGTAAAAAGTTTTTTAGCAACTGTAGTTTAGTACTCCTTAGTAACATACTAAAAAATTCCACTGTCATTCGATACCACTTGAAATACTCTCATGTACTCTGTCATAAATTATCACGGAAATACTGTCCGTAGAAATAAAATAGGGAAATGTCTATAGTAAATATACACTACGGAATCATACATAATATGTTCATAAGTCTGCAGACACTTACAAAGAAAAAATCGTAAATTTATGTCTTAGAGAGCCGTAAATATTACAGCTATATTTTATTAACATCACCGGTAAGTCTGCAAATCTGTAGAAATGCAATTATCATTATAAATATGTAATTATGGCTCAGTTCCGTGTGATGAAACTGTTAAACTGAAACTTTTGTTGGATTAGGAAATATGTTTCCGTGAACTCACTGGTTAATCCAGAGAAAATTTTACCTTAAATTTCTTTAATCGACGGAAAAAATTTTTGGCAGTGGTACAATAATTAATATTTCCAACGTTAAAGGGACTAATCGCCTGCAAAAGAGGTCAAACATGTAAATTATGGCTATTGTAACTGATTTCGGCGAACATTTTTGCACCAACATGTTTTATTTCCTCACGTGCACACCTGCAGCTTTGCTTCATGGTTATTAGCAGTGTGTCTTTGTGAAGTGACGTCTCTCATTTGACTGTGCCAATCACAGTAAGGTTACTATGGATTAGCTGGTAGAATCCCAAGACGCTGAGAGTTTAAACTAGCCAATCACAGACCTTGAATCATAGCTTGAGCTATGTACGTAAGGCACTGAAACTATACGGTAGAAAATACTTTTCACCAGATATCACTGGCTGTAATTGTATGACAGACCCGCTCATGGTCAGTAAAGCCCAGTTTACACCAGAAAAATAACAGCAACTATGTCAATTACATCATGTTGGTTACAAAAATTTTACCAACAAATTCTAAGTTACGATACACTATTTTAAAAGAATGTTGATAGCAAATGTGTTGTTAACATTTTTGGAGACACCAATGTTACTATACTCCATTTCACATAGGTTTGGATAAATTTGACACCAACGTATGGCCAATAATTTGTAATATTTTGTTATTTGAATCACTACATAAAACACACTTTGCAGTACAAACGCTGAAATCGAATTCTCAGGTTCATTTTAGAGCTAAAAATATCTTGCATTGTGCAACAAATCACAAAATACTGAAAATTATTGCCCATAAGTTGCTGTCAAATTTATCCAAACTTATATAAAACACACTATAACAAAGTTTTAAGAATTATGAACGTAAGTTAACAACAATGTTGATGAGAAAAATACATACAAAATTGCTGATAACATTGTTAGTAACGTTTGTTACCAATATCCTTTGAACTTGACAGCCCTCGAATGGGTTGAGAATATAATGTCTTCAACAGTGTTGGTGACGAAATTATTAACATGATTCTAAAATTCATAACTTTTGTTGCTAGCGTTTTCAACAAAATGTCTCCAACAAATGTTATAATTTTTTTTATTAAAGTTTAACAAAGTTAATAACATAATGTTGGTAACAATGTTGATAACATGATATTATCAACAATTGTCAAGCATTTTTACATCATTATTAGTAACTTTGTTAAAAACACGTGCACATGTAATTACTAGCCTTAGTACTACACATACGTATGTTGTCTGGTATGTACAGTGCAGTAAATTCCTAGCCAAATAACGTTAATTTCGCAGGTCCCTAGTTGTACGATTATAATACGGTGGTGTGGAACGGTTTAGTTGTTTACAGACCAATCACAGACTTCAGCCGTTGTGCACCAGTATTATCATTGGCCCAATCAAATAGGGACTCGCCAGTAACGAAATAAAAGTTGCGGAAGTGAATACTTTACGTTGAGGCATAGCGCAGAGGCAACTTGTCCCGCGATGAATCACTAGAGACCCGGAAAATTCGCGAATTATTTGAAATAAAGTTAGATTTCAAACTCATATAAGTCACAGTTACTTCCATTATTGGGTCACTTATTATTAAATACGTCCTTGAGGACTGTCAACCTATACATGAAAACACTTAAAGACTACAGCGCTACCTTGTCACGTGTAAATCTGGGCACTCAGTGGAACGGTAGTCAATATGTAACTAGCTGAAGAGAGAGTGTATAAAGGACTATGGAGTCCATTCGTTAAGTCATTGAATCAGCGAAATTTCATGGGTCCCTATAAAGCTACATCCCTACACAAAATTAGGTGAAAGAATGACACAAATCGGATGAAAAACAACAAGCCTACTTTCCTCAAATTGGGTGCAAATTAAAGCTTAAAGTTTAATAATAAATTTGTTTATTTTAGTACTATCATCAAACATGGTGGACCTCAAAAAAAATTTGGACAACAAAGTTTATAAATACGAACTGGGCATTCAAACTGTCCTGCAGATATAAAAATTCAATGTATAAAAAGTATGCTTTCACTTCGTTGAAGCTTTGTAAGAGGATTATAAATAAGAACTCATGATTTTCGCGAAAATAATTTAGCCCCACTTTGTTTCAGTGACTTACGTTCACATCTGCAGCTCTGCTTCATAATCAGTGATTGGACGTCTTAGCTTTGGCGTGTCTTGGGGTTTTACTGGCAAATCACAGACTTGTGAAGTTGTAGTAACGTTATTGTGATTGGCAAAGTCAAATGAGAGACATCACTCCACAAATACACGCTGCCAATAACCATGAAGTAGAACTGCAGATGTGCACGTAAGTCACTGGAACAAAGTGGGGTAAATTCCTTTCCCGAAAACATAACCCAACAATTTTAAATTCACCTTACCTTACTTAATACTAAATGTGTACAAAGCTTAATAAACTTTCATAACTGTTATCATCAAAAACACCAAGTAATCAAAAATAAATTCGAATGACATCAGCGTATATTAAAAACTGAATACGGTACGAACAAGACACATTAAACTCAAGCCGCTGTGTAAGGTACTACGCAGGTACACAGATAAGTGAAATTCCGTTACATGGTTCATTTAAATACTTGTTTTAAATCCGCCTCTGTGTAACTGTTTACACGACATGAAATAATACACTTAAAAGTCGTGTCGCTTTACTTCTAACTATACATACGTGCAATTTTGATGGTATTCTGAAAATTGGTTATTCATAAAATTAATGTGACCTACAAACGCTTAAATCGTCAAATTTTGGTTGTAATAACACGACATAAAATAAAACTCACAAAAGTCCAGTTAACTTACTAAGTACTATGTGAGTACAGAATTAAAAAAATTCTAAAAAAAAAAATGTTCCTTTGATATGCCGTGTACTCAGAAAATGTTCGAATGGTCGGCAATAAAAAACATTAACAATTAAAGTACAAAAAAATTAAAGCCAAGTCACATTGCTATATGCTGCATGTGTACCAAGTATGAAGTTTTTGTGGACATTGTACCTAAGACTGCTCATGTGATCAAAATTAGTTAGATTACCATTAATTAAAATACGATTTGAACAAAAAAACGTCAAATCAAAAATCAGCTTGATAAGTTATGCTTACAGTATATGTGTAACAATTTTAATAAAACTCTGAGGAAAAAATTCTTAAAAATTTTATCTGTTCGGAAAAAAATGCTCAAATACTCGTCAGTATGAAAATATGAATATTAAAATAAGAAAACACTTACAAGTCCAGGCAGCTTACTAATAAGTATATGTGTACCAATGTTTCATATAATTAGCATAAATTTATTTCGGTGAATCGCATTATGCATATAATATATATATATATATGTGTGTGTGTGTGTATGTGTGTGTGTTGGTGTGTATGTGTGTGTATGTGTGTGTGTTGGTGTGTATGCGTGTGTATAAAGCCACAGATGTGAAAAAAGGACAGACAAAATACTCAAAAGCAATGTCATTTATGTGTATTTATTTTGACGAAATTCGGAGACGTTCTGAAATATGTCAGTTTATGCTAACTAAAGTAAATGTACTGCGTTTTAAAAATATGACCATAGGATGAGCGAAAAATACAACAGTAAAGTCAACTTACAAATCTGTAATTATGTTTCAAGTTTTGATGAAAATAGGAAAAACTGTTTCCGTACGTATGTTATACTATGCTAAATTATAAAAATGGCACAATTTATGAAAAACAAGATAAACAAAATTCACAAAGGTAAAGTCAGCTTGCTAAATAGTATATAACAGTAAAATTAAATAAAAATAGCCGCTATTATGATAACATGGACATAGAATGAACGAAATACATGTCAGTCATGTCAGTACCGTGTGTTATGTACGTGTACCGGTTTTGATGAATTTTGGCGAAATATTACCTCATAGACAGACCTATGACAGGTTATAATAAAATGATAAAAATGGCGGCCATTTTGAAACAGTGTTTATCGAATAAACTCATTATCAAAAAGTCAAATCACTTTACTAAGTTCTAATTGTGTACAGAGTTTGATGAAATTCCAAAGTACTGTTTCTTATACACCACGTGTGACCGAAATATATTTAAGGGCTGCCATTTCGGAAATAAGAACATGGCATAAGCTAAATACACAAAAACAAGTCAGGTTACTTAGCACTTTTTGTGTACTAAGTTCAACGAAATTCGGTTGATGGGTTTAAAAAAATTTTATGGGGACACACCCACAAACACCGGCAAGGGTCACACACAGACAGGAAGGTGATCTCATAAGCCTAACCTTTCCTTCGGATAGAAGGCTAAAATGACCAAAACCACTCAAGAGTTTACTTTAACTTGCCTGAAGGCACGAGTTATGTTGAAGAATATACAAAACAAACTAACAAAAAAGTTGTTCTCTCGCATTTTTCCCCCTCAGCATTGTCCTGTACTCATCAGTCGCCCTTCCTGACAAGGACCCCCCACTCCGACACCCTGAGCAGCCGGTTCCAATTACGTCAAATATTTAATACACGTCTGCAGTGTTTCACGCCGCATTACGGCAGACATTCCACCCCCCCTCCTTCCTTCACCGCCCCCTGCGTCGCTCGCCGTCGCCCCCTATTCTGACCCCAGCGCGACGCGACCACTTCGCACCCCTCCTCTTGCGAGATAAAAAAAAAAGCTGCTTATCCCTAGGCGGGCTGACTCAACGAAACGTCAACTTCGTTTTAATAAATTTTAATCCCCTTAAAACGGTCCTGCCACCTTGTCATGCAAATGGTCCCGGAGGCTGTGCGACGCAGCCATTGCTTCCCGAGGGAACTAGCCACGTGACATGGGGAAGACTCCAGTAGCCATTACAAGCTAAAATCTAGGGTGCTAACAGACAAGACGGTTTACAATATCCCTATTCATGTTGAGTCAGGACTGAATGTTTTTTTGGGGAGTAGATCACGCAAAATGTTAACTATTTTAATAATTATTTGTGATTGTACAAGATATGAATTGTTTTAATGACATACATTGCGGCTTGCTCTCCGTAATGAAATTTTTTTTCACTTCCGTAGTTTTTGAACACAGGCATGTCGAATTCCAAAAATCGGTTTTATGCTAGAAAGAAGAGAAGTTAAATATGTTACTATGTATAATAGTGCAACTTGCTGCACCAAGATAATGTGCAAAAAAAACATTTATTATTTTTGTACCAGGATTTCGGTTTCTCTCGCAATTGGGGATTATACTTAAACTGATTTTGATCTGACAATTATGACCAGTTTTTCTAACTTATATTTTTTGTACAAATAATTATATATTAGCATTTATTTGCGTTCAAGTTCTATTAATTTTCAATGCACCAACCATTTAAGTGTTCTGGAACTACGTGTTTTGAATTTCATTGATTCTACTTTCGATGTGTATAATCTGTGTACTGATGACGTGATACGTGTTTTAAGCATTTCGGTAGGTCTGCAACATAAATAGAGAAGCTAATTAGGGGTAGAATACATCTAGAGTGTCAAAAGCTTTAGAGAAGAGGGCCGTATCTATAAACCGCTTTCGAATGATAACCAACTGCTCACCAATGCTTTCTCTATGGGGATAGCAGTTATTAGTCATTCTAAAACCGTTTATAGATACGGCCCTTAGGGTAGATATTATAAACCTCTTTCGAATGTAATAAAATTAACCTTTAAAAAATATCACTAGCCGATACTGCATTGAATTCAAGATTAACCATAGCTGTTTTAGTGCTTGTACGGTTGGCAGGGAATTTCTGAACATTGTTCCGTGTATTTCCCAATTTTAATAAAACAATGTTGAAAAAAATTAAATTGAAATCAACATACTTGTGTTTAATACGACTAATACATTTTTTTATCACTCTACATAAGTTTCTACTGACTGCACAATTTATTTTACACGTGCAAACATTAAGTGACGTGTCCAGAGAGGTTAGATATTTCCTGCCGTTAGCCGTTACGTGCGGAAATATATAAATGGGCGGAAAATATAATTTTAGCATGGTTTGTTTTGGTGTTCACTATATCCCGAATTGCCTATATCTACATTGTTCATGTCACAACACTATAACTTAGCTGAAAGAATAAAAGTAACTAAGGGTTCCAAAAGTGCTTACTTTATCCTCACACACCTATAGCGCTCCTCGGATGCACACTTGCCGTTGCGTTCCCGTAGGTATTTACTTGCCCTTGAAGTATGGCATGGAATGAGGACCTACAATGGCGAAGCCCCGGGTCGAAAGGGGAGAGGGATGCGGGAGATCCCCGAGAAAACCCACCGATCAGTGACATCGTCCGGCGCGTTTCCCACGTGCGAAAATCCTTCACCGACCCCTACCAGTAATCGAAAACGGATCGCCTGGGTGTCGAACGCGCTCACCACTGCGCTAACCGCTACCACTGGGAACCCTAATTCCGCTTATCACTGAATCCGCAGTCCGACGTTGAAGTCGTCCACTGCAAAATGTCCTCACCGTCTAACGTGTGCTCCCAACACGTGTATATATTAATTGGGCACACAGTTTGTTAAACCACACTTCACAGATTTTTAACGAGATACCACATCTACCACGACAGAAATTTATTGGTTGTATCAAAAAATATATATTTGTATTTTGTGAAACTATCTTTTTTTTCTTTTGGAACAATTATTAATCTGTGTCGTAACAACCTTCCTGATAGTTTCGAGACAATTTATTCTGTAATTCACAATGCACTTTTGTTACTTAATGAATTGGATACGACACTATTTTATGATTAAAATTGATGACGCATTTCTATCATTTTCATTTAGAATGTTGCCAAATTTATACCATACTAAGCAAAAATTCAAATTATGAAATAACTGTAATGTTTGTTTCGTCCACAATAGATAAAGGTTATTTATTTTGTTACAATTACTGGTCGGCGCACGAAGAGAAATTATTTCCTCACCATGTGTTTGGTTAGATTTCATCTTAACAACGATATTTCGTACGACCCGACTGTGCAATGCAAACGAAGAACCTTTGTTTTTACTCACATTTGTTTTCCCAGTTTCTCATTTACTTCAATGATTTAATTTCGGGTCTATGCAATCGGATTTTCACCACTTGCCTCGCTTCTCTAACCACGTGGCTTCCATTTGGCAAAACGCAGTAAGTTGGCGACCCTGTGTTTATACGGTCTAGTAAAAAATCTTAAAGTTGTGAGCGTGTCTAAAGATTACTATAAAGTTTCTGTATAGAACACTTGCCAGCTAAAGCTGAGCCTGAAAACACTTCGTGTATTTTATTTTAATTGAACTAAAATCCATAAAATCTAATTTCATATGATTTTCAGCTAATTTTATACGTTATTCTCAAGCATATATCACGTAGAATACACAGACGAATTAAGAAAAACGCTTTTCCTGATACTCTGCACAGTGCGTCCTGTGTTAGTCCGGCGGCACCCTTAAGAGTGTGTGGTAGATAAATAACCGCTGAAAATATCAGTTGATTTCTACGCTTTTTTCGAAGCCAATATGGATAAATTACTCAGTGACAATCCCAGGTAATAGTATTTCCTAACTGTATTAGTAAATATTTATCGAGAATTACTAATTCGTTACGCGTGATCTCTTGTGCCGCAGTTAAATGCACGAGGTTCCGGTGTCAGAGATTGTGCCTCAGAAGTTAGCAACACTGGAAACAATTTTGTTTAAAATGTTGGCTGAAACTATGGTCAAGGATTGTTTTTTGTTTAATTTTCGAAAATTGGCTTCAGGAAACCTGCAGTTATAGATTAATTCTTTTAGCGTTGAATTATGTATCACGCCCTCTTAAGGCTGCCGCCTTGGTGAGTGAATTTTGCATTGTTAAAGACAAAGGTGTGATGTACACGCCTAAACCTATTTAAGATTCTGCGCCAAAATTTCATACTTAAAAAGGATCACAAAAACGCCCATTTTCTGCAGCGTAAAAATAAACTATAGAGATACATGACGGAACGGAAATGTATACACACGTGTGTAACGTTCTCTGAATGTAATTACTAAGGCCGACAACTTACACACGATGAATAGTTTTCAAATATTCTTGTAACGGCACAATCTCTACACACCGCTCGTCAGCTTGGCAAGGCGGAAATCTTAAGGGCATCTAAGTGCGATAAAAGCATAATTTTATACTTATATGAAATAGTGTTAGTTTTTTAGACGATACTTGTGAGCGCAGTTTCCTCTTACGAAACCATTTTAGCTCTCACAGTTTTCTCATAACGGTGAGTTATAGTCAAACTTTTGCATGTACCGCTGTCATACAAATCGTGAAAACCAATTGACTTATGTAAGTGAAATAATTCACAGTTGAATAGCGTGACATGGGCTACGTAACCAAACATTAAAATACATCCCGTGAAGTGTTTTATATTTTCAAAAAATGCTGAATTTGCACATTTTTTTCCCTGTTCTTTTGCGTTTTTTTATATTCAAAGTACTACGTTGTGGGTTTTTTAATACATTATCGCATAGCTATTGATTCACAGTGAATTATTCTATTTAAGTAAGTCAGTCGGTTTTTACTGTTTGCATAAGAAAATTTTGACTTCGACACTCCGTTATGAGAAAACTATGAGAGCTAAAATTGTTTTCTGAGAGAAAATTGAACCCACAAGTATCGGTTGCAAAACTGACACTATGTCATCAAAATAGCGATTTTATTGCACTTGAAGTCCCTTAAAGGAAAGCCTCGACTTATGCTATTTTTACCGAAGTATTATTAAAGTGTTTTTCTTGTCATTTTTACATTCTGGCGAAAACTGAAATGCCGTTATCTGATGCATCCACAACCTGCATAATGAAAAGAAAATTATGACCTCTGCATCTCAACCTACATAATATTCATCCCCAAAATGTTTCGGGGCCACGGTGGTTAAGGGGTCAGACCTCTCGCCTCACACCAAGGCGATCCGGGTTCGTTTCCCGGCGGGATCTTCCCCCGGATTTTCGCATGTGGGAATCGTGCCGGACGATGGCGCTCGTCCGAGGGTTTTTTCGACGATCTCCAGTTTCCCCCGCTCTTTCATTCCGGCACTGCTCCACAGTCACCTCTCACCAGAGCAAAAGACCTCGATATTAATCGCTGACCAAAACCTCTTCACTCACTCACCCAAAATGTTTCCTAATCCTGCATCAAACCCGTGCAACTTTTTGGTGGTTTTACATGAAAAACCCTAGCCATTTAAAATTTAAAAATTAATATTTTCAATTAGTGTAGTTTCTTAAAATCTCTTTCTTAAAATATAACTTACTCTTCTGAAGATATTACTATTCTGTTGAAACTTCACTTGCATCTTATTTGCTGTGCAAGCAGTGTGCTGTGGCGGTAATTACAGTCACGCCTTAACAATAGCGCAATTACTGTCGCCATAAAGCACTTGCTCTGTGTTTTCGCCCATTGTTCTCATGAGTGAACGAAATCCTGAGTTATTGAAGAACGACGGGGGAGGGGTTAAGTGTGAGTGAGGGGGCGGTGTCCCAACATTTCCGCTTTCAGACGGTTCTTTGCCCCTCGCCCGCGATAGCAAAGGCCTGAAAATAATTAATTACTATGTGGAAATGCTTGCACCATGGTAGAAACACCGAATCAGATATGTTCATTTCATTTCCGGACTTGCACGAAGTCCGTCCGGTATCCGGCAACGTTCGTGTGGGAGACGAAAACATTTTTCACAGCTACGCCAGGTGCGAGCATCATTTACATATTGTCTAATAAGTTACCAGCCCACACACGTATTACAATAGGAAATTAAAATAAGGACGCATATGTACTCTGTCCTGCGTGTTTCATCAACACATGGACATAGGCCGAAGCTGATAAGCCTAGAAAATGTGTGATCTTTGAATGAACTGTGCAATGGGAGTGCATGACTGAATTTAGTTGCTTGGAAATACTCCATTGCAAAATGAATGACTATAAAAGAAAACTAAGCAAATAATAGAAAACCATAAATAAGCAGAGTAAGCTTTAGTCAACGGGATGCATACACAACACGAAATTCCGAAAAATGGAATCGGGTCGAATGAAACTACGAACAAACAGATAATAAACGAAAATAATAATAAAAAATCAAAAAGCCAAGTTAACGCGCGACACAGCGATGAGACGAAACAAAAACACAACTGATATCAGACACAAAATGTGCATTTAAACCAACGAAATTATTTTGTTGCGATTGGTAGGACCCCTTAATTTTCGCGAAAAAAATTTGACCCCACTTTGTTTCAGTGACTTACGTGCACATCTGCAGTTCTACGTCATGGTTATTGGCAACGTGTCTTTGTGAAGTAATGTCTCTCATTTGACTTTGCCAATCACAATAACGTTACTACAACTTCACAAGTCTGTGATTTGCCAGTAAAACCCCAAGACACGTCAGAACTAAGACGTCCAATCACTGATTATGAAGCAGAACTGTAGATGTGCACGTAAGTCACTGAAACAAAGTGGAGCAAAATTCTTTTCGCGAAAATCAGGGGTCCCTAGCGATTGGTATAGAAATTACCAATAAGAGAGAATGAAATAAAATTCCTTTACCATCTTTACGGACAAATATTTTGTCATAGTGTGACATAGCACTTAGCGTTAACTTTTGCGTTGGGATCAAAGTTGTAGCATAAGCTATAAAAAACGTTTGCCAGTACTGTTGAATACAATTTGATATTTCTTTAATTGATACCTCTTCGTGTTAGTTTTTACTTCATACTGTTCAAAAATAAAATGTTGTGGTCACAGCTTAAAGTCCCATAGGAAGAAGACTACGACGAAAACCTTGCACGCCAGTTTGGAGTGCTGGGACTCTGGCCCTTATCGCTACGCTGTTCCCACGCGTCAAAGGTGGAAATTCGACACCGGCGATGACTCCTCTTTAAAATAATGTAAAGAATGATTACCTCTCAGTATTAGTCAACAATTGTTGTGAAATATGCTACTTGCTACAACACGAACATGCGTGCCAGAAACATCCGCCCGTTGGACAGATTCCCCAAGCGCCATTTTGATACGTATCATTTCTGGCAGCGGAGATGGTCCACGCAGATCAGCATCCCTAACAGCACGTTCCCCCACTCCTCCCCCTCAATTAACATACACGCGGGCGTGCGGAAATCCGCCGGGGGATGCAAATTGCGGGGGGAAACGACCCGAAATTCCGTGTTGCCCGCGACCCGCCATTGGCTGTGGGAACGACCATCTATTAAAATATGGCGTGTCTCCCTCCCGTCGCAACTGAACAATATTTATTCCGTGTCACGGTTGACCGGCCCGCCCTTGCTGTTTGCTGCGCTACAAAAGATAATTATACAGACAGATTTATATCCATTCGTTACGCTTTTCTGGCCCTATACTCATGTAAATTATAGAAATATATCAACTGTTAGCTGCAAAGGCTACGCGCAGTCAAGTCTTGATAGATTTATTTGGTTAAATAATTTCCAGATGGTAAATGGTCGTTCAAACGGAGCGAAATGTGTAAAACAATGTAACATACACATAATGTCTATGCACAGATATTGCTTAGAATTTTATTATGTCTTTGACATTCAGGTAATGTAAATATTTAAATAAGTAATTGTGCTATGGTAGTAATATTTATCTGTGACTAGTGTTAATTTAAATTTTTATGTTTGTTAAATGTATGGCATATTTTCAGGAAAGGTTTTAATAATCATACAATTTTATAAAGGCTCTTACTAGGAAAAAAACGTAATTTGATTTTAAAAATCTGATCATTTGCAGACCACACGTTAATCGATTTTTGCTAGTAGAAAGTATAACTTCCATGTTCACTGCGTTTCTTGAAGCAGAATTTTTGCCTTCACTTTGGAATCAACAAGAAAGAAAATTGTTTTAATATAGAACGTCGTAGGGAAGAAAATGGAAGGAAAAAACACCTTTTTTTGCCTTATAATTCTATATACCTAGTGCATGATAATGTTTGCAGCATGTTTGTAGAAATAAATATTTCTACTAGTACGTTATTCTGTGTATTTATCTACGGAAAAAATTCAAAAGTGGATCTTTGGAAGTAGGTATAGGGCAGGTGTGGCTGGTGTCAGCAGTTTGACGGGTTTGAGTGAGATGCCTTGAGGTGCTTAAGAATTGGTTTAGACCCTACCTGTTTGCAGAATATGGAGGTAGGGTCTACTTGGAGCAGTCGATAGGTGGGTCAGTTAGTTGTTCCTCGGCTTCTGTGATGTAGTCTGTCATGTTGAGGATGATGACTGTTGTCCTGCAAGTACTGTACATCTCTGTCTACATGTTTTTAAACAATATTTTCCTTGAGATAACACTCTTTGAACATTGTTTTCTTTTAAAAGTTTTTGAGCAAACTTCAGCTGGCTTGGTTTGCATTTCCAGCACATGACCTAATAACACGTGGAAACAAGGACAGTGGCTGTTAACGTGTATTGGAAAAGGAGTGAATTAGTGGCCGAGGGACGAACTAGGGTGTGGTGGGAAATTTTAAAGTTATTGTATTTTAAAGCCTGGTGGTGGTCTGGATTTTGTGATATACTGATGGGCTAATCCCAGTTCCTCATTTCTTCACTATGGTGTTGAATAGAGAGTTTGCGAGAGGCTGTATATGCAGCAGCTGGTTTATATTCAAGGTTTACGCTGGAACTGGCTATTACTTTTTTGGTGTCGGCCCTGTTGTCTCTGTCTTAATATGTTTGAAGTGAGGCCTATTCATCATTGCACTGTGCGCACTGTAGTTGGTAAATACGTTTTTTTTTTACCAAATGCAAGTCAATTACGTCTGGGGACAAAAACATATATACCAAACTACAGTGCACAGTGGGATGCTGAATACATTGGAATCACCACAAATACACTAAGAAGGAGGAGGAATGGTCACAGGGCCAGTAAAAACAAGCAATAGCCAGTTCTAGCCTAAACCTGCAAGATAAACCAGTTGCTGCACATG
>PNEQ01135497.1:0-14998 GCA_003012365.1 Medauroidea extradentata
GGATAGTTTACTTATTACATTTAAATAGTGATATTTAGAAAATGTACCTTAACCAACTGTCAAGTTGCGGCAACTAACTGAATATTGTCCCACATTGGGCCTAATCAGAACAATTCATAGTGATTTTTTGTTGCTTTGTGAACGTTGCAGCTTAAGCAGTATATTGTTTGAGAAAATTTGTACTTACATTTTTCATTTTTGTGGTGTATAGCTGTATTTCCAATTTTATTTTATAAAAACACTTAAATGTAGACCTGCATGGTTCATCATCATACAGGACAATTGTAATTTAAAATGCATTAAGTTATGTATTCAAATATCATTCACGTACATAAAGTCGACGCCATTATTCAATGCCTCTTCGAAAAGGTTTCATAGTGGTCATGAAAAGTGTTTATAATTATACGATCATATTAATTCACAAAATCGACTTTTCGGTAGGCTACAATAACAAAATAGTATTTTTCACTGCAGTACAGTCATCGTAATTCAAAGTAAGAAAAATTTATATTCATTTATTTTTGTATTATCACCAGTACCTATCCTTCCCAAGCATATAAGAGAGAACCTAAGTGTCGACTTTAATGTTTGGACTGTCTTTTACAAATAATCGAGTGTCAGTTTGTAAACATGGCTATTTTCACGGTTTAATTAGTAACAAGCTGGTTATAACAATTTTGAATTAAATGCTTAGGTCTGTTAAGTACATTTCACACACCTAAACACTTTATAAGCCCAAAACCATTATGTTTAGAGAATTTAATACCAATTAAACACTGAAAATACGTTAAAGTGTTTCAGCGGTGTAGCCAAAATGAGGTGTGGGGAGATCCATGGGGTCCTGACACCCCTCTTACCATGCGAAAACTTCTTAAATAGCGCCATTTTGCACCTTGAGAAGCAAAATTTTGCCGGAGGAGGACTCCGCACCCCACGCTCTGCTGTGGGGGTGTTTGTTTATTTGTGTAGGTCGACTGTAATGAAACCTCTTCGCCCTCCTATCCACTGCATACATAAAGGTTACAACGTCCTTGGAGGTGTCACACCTCAAAAGCTTCTATCTCGGTGTTTACATATAGCATCATATTTGACATTTATAATTTTCAACCTTGCGTGGTACTTATTTTATAATTATTGCCATTTAAATACTGAAGGTGACAAGTCATCTTTGAAATCATTTGACAAGCGTTTCTGACAGGGGAAGGGGTGGCTTTTCTTATCAGCACGGATAAAACTTTTTTAGTTGGTACAGAAAATAGAAACGAGGTACAAATATATTTTGAGAACTACTGATTAGACCGAATGTTACCAAATTTTAATTCAGTACGGTTTATTGTTTTAGATACACAATTTTATAAAATACTACTTATTTAGTATACTATATTAATTCAAACTAAATTTTGTGTTCAGACAGTACACAGTGCAAGCTTTACATTCAGTATGATAAGGTTTGCCAATTAAAATAAATACTACATTAATAATTAACGGTATTTATGTATTTTATGTAGATTTGCCATTTTGTATGATAGTACAGCACGAGTATAAATATTGTCACATTTCGAGAACCACTGCAAATATTGACGTAAAGTTTACAATTCAGCATGTCATTATTTAATTATTAATTCAGGTGGTTACTTTTGGAAGAACCTCTATTGGATATTATGTCCTGTTTGAAAAATCGTTTGGCAGAAGCAGACCAAACGAATATAATCTAATTTTAATGCAAATGGGGTACAGCGTTATCGATTTGCCACTTTGGAAGATAATACTACGTAAGCCATTTTTCATATGCGTATAACCACAAAATATAATCTTAAAATTAATTCTCGTGTAGGTCTTTCTTATTAAACTGCCGCCCAAATGTATAAAGAAAAACACCCAAGGAGTTACATATGGAATTATTTATACACTTGTCAAGAAATTTAATATTGGTATTAAATTGTAAACTACAATAAATAACATCAAACCAATATATATTCAAGTTCTAAGTTTTACTCCTCTTTTTGACACACGAAAGATATAGGCCTACAAGTCGATATGTCCACTATACCAGAACTTGGAAGCCTACACATTAAGTTATTGCGAACAATTTTTATAACTTCCATTACATACGTTTCGATTTCATAGCAATTTTCTAAAGAAACCCACTTAAAAATTGTTTTTTTTTTTTTTTAAATTGCGAGTAGAACAAATGAGCGCGGAATAATGCTCACTGGAACTGTCCGTTGTGCAGACATTTGACTTGATATCAAATGTGTGTACTTCGGAACACTGCTACTGTTTTCGAGATTTTTGTCCCATTATTTAGTTTTATTAGCGGGAAATAATAAAAGAAGCAAGAAAAAGGTAAAATTTTTCTGAGAGATTGGCCAGGCTACAGCTCATTAATAACTTTACTCTTTACACTTTTGTACGGGACAGAGAAAAGTGATGCAACGGTAACGCGTTGGATTCGCATTATGGAGGATACTAATTCCATTCCAGGCTCTGGACATCTTGATTTCGGTTTTCGGTGGTTTCCCGAGATCTCTGTAGCTGATTGCATTGCTCTACAAAGATCATGGTCGATTCCTTTCCCATTTAATCTGTGTTTATCAGTGACTAATGTGCTTAAGTGGCCTGAGTTTTACAGATTAATTTGTTTTTATTTCGTCTTTTATTTTTGAATGTTTATTTTCTTTTATTTGTTGTTAACTAATCTCTCATGGGATCTTTCATGTTCTGTAGTTTTGGTTTTTGGATGTGTTGACTACAGCCAAACTAGTCTTGTTTTCTCTTTTTCGTTTTTCGTTTGTCCGTTTTTTCTTAGTCTCATCCTAAGATTTCTGGGACGACATAATATTGCAATTGTGTATGTCCACAATTGTACAGTATGTTATTTTGTCCCATTGTAAGAAACATTTAGAGACATTAGAAGATATCAGGTGACGACGAAGAGTATTCTGAGTGTGGTGTAGCAATAAAACAACGCTTCCGTTTGTGGTATGAACAGCATATGTCTAATTATTACGAATTGAGACTTGTGTTGTTCTTGCCTAATTTAGTATTCGTTTAATAGTATACATTTCGTATTACATTAACACGTAGCTTTACCTTCTTACCACCTGCAGTGAGCAGTCATAGGAGCATAAGTCTCATATTTTTTAATGACTTAAGGCCTTCTTACAACTCACCAGAGTGGCTCGGTAGAGTACTGGGTTTTTGATTTCCACCTTGTTACTATAACATTGCAGCACAAATACCGTAATCATATTATATAGGTATTATTTTTTGGGAGAGAAGGTATAATTTTTAATAAAATTATGACGTTTGTTGATAAATGCATCGATGGTAGTAACTAGTGTACGTTACCTGCTGAGGTAACGTATTATATCGTTGATATTTGCGTGCTACCTAGTCAAAAACGTCATTATTATGAGCACATGTATCAATGTTGCTATTCCGTTGTGGACAATCGAGTAATAGTTCTAACTCGTAAATTTGTGCCAATGTGAAATTAAGTGTAACTGGGTAAAGACAACTCATGGAATACAATAACTAATTGTGTAAATAATTTTGATACATTACGTTCTGCAGTGACCACTATCATAGAAGAAAAAGTTTGGAATTCATTATGTTTATGTAGGTCTTCTTATGAATGCAGTAATAATGTGCAATTTTAAAATGGGGACGCGTCGTTTTGTCTATACACATTTTATGTACTTCGTTTTGCCTAAAGTCTTTTCTCCTGAAGTCGTTTTGTCTAAACGATTAGGCAAAATATTTTTAGGCGAAATGATGGGTAGACTTTAAACTAACGTTCCATCTGTGTACCATGATTTGACATACTCACACTCACATATGATTTCAGTATTTTGTATCTTAAATCAAAAATATTTGTCCGTCTGAACAGAACCAACATGAAAATGCCTTCAAATATCGCCCATATTTGCGATGTTTTGACTATTCGTTCCGTTTCGACGTATCTGCAGATGAACTGAAGGAACGGTAACCAGTATAAGTGGCTGGCATCGATAGCGCACGCTCACTCAAAATACGGAACTGTCAAAACAAAACGAGAATCGATATTAAGTTGAGAATATTTTTGAAAAATCATAAACTCTGTACGAGTGTATATTAATCGCCAGTTTTTGGCAGTTATATGTTTATGTAATTTGATTTTGTGCATCTGTAAAAAAATGGTTAAGTGTTAGAGAATGCTACATGCTTTAACTTCGCCATTTGAAAAATAATAGGTACAATAAATAAATAAAATAAATAAATAAATCTTACAATGTTGACTGGATTTAGTTTCTTGGCCATACTCCACTGCGAAATTTCGCAATGGAGTGTGGTCCAACACAGTAAATCCAGTCGTGCTTTCCCGTTGCACACTTCTTTCAAAGATAACATCTTCAATGTTGGTATGTACGTGCTATGTTCTTGCCTCGTGTTGCTTTTGCGGGGCGACTACTTCGAGAACTGCCCTTTGTACGTTGCGGCAGTGAAGAAATGTGTACTTTCGGAACGTTTTCCTCCCCTCTTTTTCTCCTGGTAATCTCTCCGCTTCTCTACTTTCCATTTGAACAAAACTGAAACTTGTATAAGGCCGACAAGTAGGTGCAGACAGGGATTTCCTCTCATCCACTAAACATTTAGGAATTTCTGGCCAAGCACTTACTGTGAGGTATTCATCTTTCTGGGAAGAGTTGTTGTTTCTCTCCCCCACCCCCTGCACCCCCCCAAACCACCTATAGTCCGTACCCATTGTGTCGCTTGCCGTTTCGTTGACCATTCCTCTAGCTATGAGCATGCATTAACCAGCTAATGCGGGCTTGCAGGTAGCCGGGGCTCATCACTGAGGGTTATCATTCTGCCATCTATTGACAGACGTGAACAACATCCGGTGTGACCGAGCTACTCTCGTCGAAAGAAGTTTTGAAATAACTGCGCGTTTCAAGATCAAACATAACCCAGTCTATCGTCAAGCGTATGGTGGTACTACTATATTACGATTGTTATAGTTATAATGCATAAATATGTTGGTTATAAAAAACATTTATCTTCTCATTTATTAATTGAAATGTACCTGTACCAAAATGAATTCAAAACTTACGTGTTTTTTACAAATACGAGAATGAAAATAAATAACGGTGTCCATGTCTAAAAACGTGAAAACATAATATAATTTACAGTAAAGTTAAATGCATGATTACAGTAACTTGTATAATCATTTATTCACCATAATATCCCATAGTTGTATTTTTTGTTTTAGCTTCCGTACACAGTTTTCGATACTGACGTAAATGAAACCCAATAATTTCGAAAGACCTCTTCTTTTGAATCTTATACACACACGTAAACAATCACGACACTATAGTTCATTCGCCGAGATGTGAGAGTTGTAGTTTGTAAACAAGAGTGCGTGATAGAAGTAGTCACATAAATTAATCAATTTTATTTTTTAACAATTTTTGTTTTGTGTATACGTAAATGTTTGCATATGTACATAACAACGAGCTAGGACTTTATGTTGGGAATATTTTTGAAAAATCATAAACTCTGTACGAGTGTTTATTAGTCGCTACTTCATACGAATTTGTAAAGTGGTCTGTTGTATTGTCATGTTAGTCATCATTAGTTTTAATTATTTTTTTCTTTGTTTTTGGCAGGTCTATGTATACGTAATTTTATTTTGTGTATCTGTAAAAAAATGGTTAAGTGTAAGAGAAGGCTACAATGCCTTAACTTCGCCATTTGAAAAATAAGATAATAAATAAATAAATAAACAGTAGTATAAGCGGTAAGGGGTGTACGAGGTACTAACCAGCGCGCGCTGCTTCAGTGTGACGAGAGTTCAATTGCAGTCTTTTAATTAGACAGAAACGTCAGCTGTAAATGTGTTTCACTGTTACAGTTGAACGTACGCCCAACTAGGGCTGTTATGTACTGTTTGTTCACTTATCGATCGTAGATCGTCACACATACACTGGCATGTTCAGTATAGTAATTATATCTACAACACGTGCAACATGAATGACTGTGGAATAAATGTAAAAAAAGTATGTTATTGTACATAACACTGTCAGTTGCACAATACCGATAGTTTGATAATAACGAGGGCTTTGAGGGCTTTTATAGTATTAATGAACGTATATTACTTAAATACATCGATCAGTATCATAGATATTATCGAGAATCGTTATGCACCAAACATCGAAAATGTCAATGTTGAGAATTATCAATATATCTAAATATGTAACAGTCCTACTGTTACGATTTGGTTTTACTTACTCTTCCCATTTTCAGTTAACCAGGATTTTTTATTTATATGTTTCATCTGGTTGACATACGTTTGTCGTTTCACATGTTATTGCTAACGTTCATGAACAGTTACAATATGCGTGTCAGTACTAGTGTCAATTATTTTACACTTCTTCCATAGCACATTGGTATGGCATTGTCGTCTAGCTGAGAAATAAGGTTTTATACCCGGAGTTCTGCATTGTGTATCGTGCTGGACGATGTCGTTGTTCAAAGAGATTTCTCGGGGTTCTTCGTACCTATCTCATTCACACTCATATGTTCACACGACTTTACGTGTACATACTCGCCTAAATACCACCATTTCGTGCATGGTATTCTACGCTCAGTTCCTGTCTGCCACTACACGTGGTGAGCATTCCGGACACCTCTGATTGCAAGCTGCAATCACGTGACCAGTCGTGTTTTCATTAACAGACCATACCTTCGATCACGTGCATGTGGTTCGTTCGTGTGCTCTCACTTCAACGCGAATAGACAGTAGCAGAGTGGAGGTTCCACTATATATATATATATTTTTTAGGGTAAGGATATAAAACTCTGACAGATTTAATGACAAGGATACAAGGGGCAGGAGTTCAGCATGCAAATATCTAAGTAAAAAGTGCTCGATGAACTTCCATAAAATGTCAACTTGTTCCAATTAAATTGGTGCTTTAACCTGAATATATGTCGGATAGAGTTCTCCTCACAAACACAAACAGTTTAACAGCAGCCAAACAGACCTCAGTACACAATGATGTTGACACTTACAGATGATCTGAATTTGTTAATATGCACATAAAAATGAAAATGTAAAGGTTGATCACTGAAATCTTACATGCATTTGTTTGCCTTGCTAAAATGACCCTGCGAACTCTACACCAACTTTCAGAAAACTAAATACCGGGCATCTTACAGCAGGAAAATCTCCCGTGAGAGGTGTATAGACTTAGGCTGACCATCTGAAACATTGAACACATTGATAGACACAACACCGAATAATCTTAAAGGACCTTTTTTTAAATCCAGAATTGCCTTTGGATGAGAGAATGTACTGCTTGAGATCCAACGTGCATAGGTACTCCTCGCAGGTACTCCTCATGGCCATATATTACAACAAACAGTGACAGATGACGATTTTCTGGAAGAAGTATGGGGTGTTTTACCTCTTTAGTTAAAGTCGAATCCTGATGACACCCAGAGTATCGAGAAATGGATGCAAGTTCCTTAAATTCTTGTAGCACAGATTCCTAGCGAGTAACTTTAAGTCCTCTGAGAAAATGTCATGCTGAACAATCTTAATCAAAAACATTAATGACGCCTTTAATTCTTCAGCACGCAATCTCTTCAATTACCAATGAGACAGTTGCATAAATGCTGCTTTAGCTCTAAGCTAAAGTTCTTATCCATTTGAGTTTGATAATGACGAAAGCCGTTTAGTAACACTAACAAAGTACCATTGCATTCTTGAACTGCTAGAATTTTGTTTCTGACAGATGAAGTGTTTGGATCATATTCACAGGCCATCCTTCAGAGATAGTTAACCTATCAGTGACACAGAACCGGGTTGCATTACTCCCCAATATCTCAGAAAGTTCACAACACGATAATAGGTTTGTTAGGTAACAAAATGATGAGACAAAGCACCAATATTAGGGTGGCAAAAAGTAATTGAATCTCAGTGGCTCGATCTAAGACATATATGGTTTAAATCTGAGTGGTGGTGATCTCAGTCAGGACAGAAAAGTCGATGAGCCTGACCACATGTAGACGACCAACGGATAAACCTTACAACTGAACATCTTGCTCACCTATTCCATAATCTTTCTTGGTAGGATTGAGGCACCTGACAACTTAAAACCTGGGAACTGAGTGTGATTTCAGCAAAGCAGCCTTGGACGTAGCTAAGGCCAGGAAAATTGAGACGACGCTTATTTTATAGACAGTATGAACGTAAACCACAGCAACATATACCTTTGCAGAGGCATCGAAAAATTCATAAACCTAACTCTCTCTGTGTTATCCCAGTCACTGTGGTGTAAAATTCTCACCTTAGCTAGAGTTCCGTGTGTCCTTTGAAATGTTGCCACTGTTGACCAATATCTATGGGAACCAGTTTACCCCATTCTAAACCAATGGTAAATGTGAGAGAGATACACCAGCCTGTATGATTCGCAAACTTCTCACCAGATGCATAGTCTATCAGTGTGTGTTCCCACCAGTTGATACTCAATAAGTCAGGCAACGTTAAGGGGGCACCATGTGTTCGTAATCAGGTTTTTCCTACGAACCAATTCCATGTGTGCTCATTGTTGTAACGAACGAAAAAACACACTTCAGACAAGGTCGGAACCTCATTGTTAAGAAATCATGCTAATTAAAAACAATATTTCTGAGTCCTCCAACATAGTTAACAACGGCCTTTTCAAACTGCCGTACTTCAAAATGTACTAGCCGGATGTATGTGAAACTCGGATTGCGACCTGCATTGAACTTTGCTACAGGCTTTCCATCAATTAAATTATATGGTCACTGCTTAATGTTCGATAGTAAAAACTGTTCGGCGGAAAGCTTGCATGCTAGTTCAGCGCTTGGCACATTGAGGTGGTGCGGCATTTTATGTGCGCTTCAAGGTCGACCTTATGTCTCCGACATTTATGAGCCTCTAGCACGCAGGTATGCGGCGCCCTTAAGAGCAAGTTTTGCGTTGATTTGTTAACTTCGCTCCAAAAAAGATATGAAACAATTTTTGTGCATGATATTATGATATTGTGTGCATACTGGACGTATGTTTCATCCACAAGAAAGTTAAATCCTTTGTTTGGAAAGTATGAGGTTAAATTTTCTTCACCATAGTGAACTTATCTTCTGCCACAGCCATATTTCTGTAGGCACATAATTAAAATTCACATGGGGTATTTCACCAACACAAAAGGACATATGTCCCAGTCGACTATGGGAGAGACACCTGGAACATGCTAGGCTATTTAGTAATTTGCAATGGGTAATCAATAGAGGTATGAAAAGTTCGCTTTGTATTTTACCAACAGTCTAGACTCCACTTCCCTTTACAGACTCGACCGCGGTGGCGTCACGCGTAAAATCTGATAATTTAGCCACTGACATGCATCCTGAAGACGAATATTTGATGTTGTTGTGGTTGTCATATCGAAGGCGGAAACGACGCATGTGGAAACATCCACACCACACCTTATGTCCAATATTAAAAGAGGATGAAGATAAATTTTTAATTCCACTAGGATGTCGGTAGCAACCTTCAACGTATTTTTAGTGACATAAAAGATGAATTAGGTAAGCAAAACACCGTCATGAGGCAGAGTATTCCGCCAGAAGAACGACTAGTGACAGTTAGTTTGTTTTTGCGTAAAGAATTTTGCCGCACTTTGTTTCCGTGCCTTACGTGCACATGTGCAGTTATGCATTGTGGTCAGTGATTGGATATTTTAACTTTCGCGAGCCTTGGGTTTCTACCGGCAAATCACAGACGTGTGGTGTTGCAGGAAAGTTATTGTAATTGGCTCAGTCAAATGAGATACGGATCTTCACACAGACACGCTGCCAATAACCATGAATAAGAATTGCAGACGTGCATGTAAAGTACTGAAACAAACTGCAGCAAAATTATTTTCGCAGAAATCAGGGGTCCCTAGTGATAGCACTCAGTAAGGTAAATTAAATATACAGTATTGTATTAATATAATATTTAGCAAAGTGTGACTATTGTAATTAGGTGGGCTAAATAGAATGAAATGTGTGTGTGTAGATGTATGTGTGGGTTATGTACGCTAAAATAGGGCCTATAGAGTCTAGTAGTATAATATTTGTGATGATATATGACAAACACAACTAGTACGTGAACAACGTTTAAGTAATGAAACTTATGGTACAAATAATGTTAGGGAAGGTCACTAAAAAAACTCATAACTAGAGACATTAAAAATTCGCGTTATTTTCTGGCATCTGACTAGACTCCAAGTGACTATAGGCTTGTTAGACGTCTCACGCTGGCCGATATTGTCGTGACTTACCGCGGAGAATGCTTACACGGTAGAGAGGCCAATCTCTGTAAAGATGTAACACACACAAATGACAACACATAAAAGTTCGTGGCCAATTGAATCGCAGAATATGCTCTGTTATGTATAGGAAAGTGAAGTTTAGCCTGCTACCAAATGATAACGCGAATTTTACATGTCTCTACTCATAACAGACTCATTATCCGTGCTAAAATGTTACATGTATGAGAATGCAGACTCTGTGGCTGACGCAACTTGCATTTGTGGATGTGGAGATTGTGGTGGTGGTTGTCGTGACTCTTGTTGCTAGTTTGGACGTTGTATTTGACTACTGCGTACCACGTTTGAATGATTCGAGGTGGAAGGTTGATTTAATGCGATGAATGGTTGTGGTAGTAATTGGCTGTATTGTTGGTAAAGATAGATGTCTCTCAGGAATGTGATGATGTTGATCTAGTACATATGACTGTGAGACAGGTTAAAGAGACGTATTTGAAAATGCCGCGTATTTGTTTACTATTTGTATTTTCCCAACCCTTTAGGAAATTATTTTATGCTCAGGAATTTTTCTCATTGTCGGAATAAGAGATAACATAAAATGACGATCATCATCCTCATAAGCATCATGTGTGGTTTTCCGTAAGGCGGCAATTGCTTCTAAAGCAGACAGTATCTTCAGTTCGACTGGATCTAACCTCTTCCTTTTCGCAATCCTTTTCCCTTACGTTGCAGATGAATTTCCCGTATTTGGCGGGCCATCCTCAATTTGCTTCATGTCTGTATTATCAATGTTCCTGCTAGCCTGTT
This sequence comes from Medauroidea extradentata, assembly GCA_003012365.1. Lineage (NCBI taxonomy): Eukaryota > Metazoa > Arthropoda > Insecta > Phasmatodea > Phasmatidae > Medauroidea > Medauroidea extradentata. The sequence continues at coordinate 11,130 of PNEQ01135497.1, forward strand.
TATCTCCTTATTCATGGTTTTCTCTCTCCCTTGAGACATCTAAGGAACTTGTAGAATTGTTTTGGTTAACAATGTTATTCAAGAAATCCATTCGCTTAGCATAAATTTATGGTGCTTTCTGTTTGCCTCCTGTGCCTGATTTAAAGCATTTAATTATGTTTTTCGCGCGCATACTTGTCCAGCAAATTTTTCCACTTTTTTTGCAAAACTGCCCCTGCGAACGAACAAGAATGCCCATGCATGTATTTCGTATTCTCGACAGGTACCTGACGGTGAAAACGCAAGGCAATGCGTTTGTTTGCCATACACGAAATATTGCCGGTTAGTAAAGCTCGTAACATTTGTGAGTTAGATGACGACACACATGTTTGAGTTTAAGAAATATAGTTTAATATATTTGTTTTATTGTGTTGCTTCCATCTGAGTTAACGGGTGCATAGCAAATACAGATGTTGCCTTGTGTTTGTACTTAACAATATTTATATTACTTTAAATAATGTATTTATTTTCCGCATTATAGAAACACATACTTTGATACATAACAATGCCAACGTTACAACTGACTCTACAGTACTTCACATGGATTCTAGCTGTTTCGTTTGCATGCGAAAAGGTAGCCTTCCAACCCAACGTTATTGTAATTTTGTAATTTAGTAATACACAATTCAGGCACTCTAAATCTGGAAAACACTCGCCTGTCCCGAAAGAAAAAAAATATTTCAGTTTTCTTTTTACCGCAAGTGGTTGTCCATTTGCAGACCTACAGTATGCATTTCGTATAGGAAAATCAACAGCTAGTCACATTGTCAAGGATATTTGTTAGGGAATTTGGAAATGAATTAGCAGTTCAGCAATACCAATATTCACAGAATAAAGATGGTTTTCGTTGTTTTACAACCGCACGTGTTACTTCTCAATTGTCATGATAGCTGTGTGTGATGTATACTATACCTTTATCTACATTGACGTTGGAGCATTTGGGAAATTCGGCAATTCTGGTAAATTTAAGAATTCCTAACTGTATGATAAGCTGCAGAATGGTTTACTGAACATTCCACAAGCAACATCTCTGGACGGTTCAACCTTACGGTACCCCTATGTCATTGTCGGCGACGAGGCTTTTGCATTATTCGAAAATGTTTCAAGACATTTGACCGAAAAGAAAGAGAAAATATTTAACTGCATCTAGAGCCAGAAGCCACATCGAGTGTTCATTTGCTATATTAGTGAATAAGTGGAGAATATTTCACAGGCCTCTGAACGTTGACATTGCTCTGGCTGAGGACATTGTTGAAGCCACTTGTGTTCTACACAACTTTGTGAGGCAATGTGATGGGTTTCATGATGACAGCTGTACCATTACATCTCCACTTCCAGATATTGATGATGATGTAGCAAGCAGAAGCAATAAAACAGGACTCACAACAAGATACACTGTGAAAAAATTTAAGGTAAATTTACTCTACATGTAATGGAAGCTAATTACCTCTACAAGTGAGGGAAGATTACTCGACACGTGTCAAGGAAAGTTACTCAACTGGTAATGTAATTTTTCATTACGTATTGGCGCAAGCCCTCTAGGACAATTTGACATAATGCGCGAGCGAAACTTCCGAGTGGTTTGTGTGGCGAATACACTACCTTGCGGAAATTTCCACACATGTTCGGAAATCAGATTTCCCTCTCAAGGTTGGGGAATATTACCATAAATATGATGAGTAACATTACTAACATTTTTTACAGTGTATTTATTTGCAGACTACTTCGTTGCTGTCGCACCGTTGCCAAATGTTTTCTTACTTCTGACAGGTGATATGATAGTCTTTAATTCTAATGGGTAATAAAGTGTAAACTATTGCGAAAGTAGTATGATTATGGCGGTTCTGGCACAAGGATTCGGTGTGTGGTGCCCGCCCGAGTGTGGTGCCCCCGCCATGTTGAGACGACTCGGCCCTGGTCGCCATTTTGGATGACCTTAACCTTTAACTTTGACCTTTTAACCATGACCTTGACCTTTAACCTTGACCTTGACCTAGACCTTAAGTGTCAAATTACAAAAATTTTCCAAAATTTTGAAAATTTCAAAAATTTCAAAAAATCCCGAAAAAAATATTACCTCCTATTTGTTTCCGTTCACCATATTGTTTCCTGCCGCCATCTTGGTGTTTCTTACAAAAAATTTTCGATTTCACATTCCATTATAACCCCACACATATTTAATAAATATAATTTTTTATAAAAAAACTTTTTAGTAAAATTCTTTTTAGTAAAAACTTTTTTAATAAAAAAACTATTTAATAAAAACTTTTTACATAAAAATTATTTAATTAAATCAACTACCGGCACGTCTTACCCGGGCGAGCTCCATCGACACACTGACGCCCCCCACCACTTTTACTAGAATATATTAACTTATCCCCCCTCCCCTCCCCTATCCGGTACTTTATTTTAATTGGCTGTTAGTCACGTGATGAATTTCCCCCCTCCTACTTTCCCCTCTCACCGTTACTCGTGTTATTACCCGCTCAAGTTACTACTCCCCCTCCACCCCACCCTCACTATTCCTAAAAAGTATTTCCCCTTCTACTTTATGTGCCATTTCCCTCACCACCATTTTCACTAGCCAATAAGAAGCTAGCCCTCTTTCCCCACACAACATTATTTTTCTTACTGTAACCAATCACAAGCTACCGTCCCCTTCTCGTTAGAATACATTTACCTTTATACGCTGTCCTTCTCCTTAGCCCAAATAAGCTAGCAAATTGCATTCGATTTCCCCCCTCCATGCCAAAATGTATATCTTAACATATACCACTCCATCACCTAAATAAATTTCTGTGTACTTACATTTTATTAGTATCCCTTCTCCTCTCATCACACCTTATATGCCCCCTCCCCTTTTAACCTTCCATATGATTGGACGGTAGACCCCCTTCTCTCACATTCTAATGGTCACTTGTCTCCCCTCTTTCCCATATTTCTACACTTTTATAAACCCTCGTAACAGAAGGGAACGATCAGTCTCCGTCATCTACCTCTTTGAGTTCAGTTCATATCGTGGTTTGTTCATTTGTAGTTAAAAGTATAACAGTTCATTTGCACTTGTGCATCAGCAAACCAGTAAGACACGACGAAGTGCGTATAGTTAACGTACTGTTCTACCGCGCCGGCATTTTGTTCCAACTGTGACTGAAAGAAGTCGTATTTGTTCCGCATTAGAGCTGGAATAGAAGAGTTGATCCGTTCTTCATTGGCAGCCACACACAGAGTTCTGGTGGTCTACAACTGATGTGAAGAAGGTCACCGTCACAGAACACAAGTATCGAGAAAGTCAAGAACCAGGGAAAAGCGAAAATTTATTGGACTCATCAGAACCTACAGACCAAAAGAAACATGTACCATCTTTCACCAGTGAACTCTACAAGCAACTTCATGTCACCACCGAGCCCTTCAAGTTCGCAACTCTCCGACGACTTCAGTAACGAAGACATCGAAATGGGTGAGTCTACCGTTGCTACATACACACCATTCAGATGAGAAGACACATTCCAGTACACGAACTTAATGGTGGACTACAGAAGAGTATGTTTTAGAGATGCTAAAGGAGTTTTACAAATTCAGTTCTGTGACGGCGATATTCACTTGGTGTTGTGTTTCGATTCATACGAAAGATACTATGTACAAGACGAACTATCATGCGTCAACGATGCATGTTACGTTTTTAATATGCGTCCAGACTCAGTACTTCCGTGCACACTGAACGACTTGTTGCTACAGCAAAATGGTGAAAAAGTGACTGAAATTCGTGGTCATAACTCATTCACATACACACTTCGCCGAACAGGAAGCAAAACAGTGTGCGAATGGAG